>VYZS01072959.1:40570-85544 GCA_013400695.1 Neodrepanis coruscans
TTTTTTTCCTTGATTTAATTTATTAGTGTTTTATGTTTGACTCTTGAAGTATTGGGTTTTAATTTCTTTTCACATTCTTCTTTTTCACGCTCCAATTATGTTTGGAATTTCTGATTTTAAGCAATTAATTTCCAAGTATACAGACTTGTTTCAGCAAGGAAAGGAGCAAATATCCCTAAATTATTGGTGTTTGCACAGAAGCATTCATTATGGCACCCTCAGTGGTCTTTTTTTTAAATAAAAATTACTGAGAACAAAAAATAAATTAATGAGCATTGTTGTCCATATTAGTGCATCTGAGCTGGAAAATAATTTCCTGACTATTCATTCTTACAGTGGCCCAGACTCTTAGGTGCAAACAAGCTGTTTTGCCTTCAAGTACCTTCTGTGGTGTCAACTCCACTCACTTTCTTGAGTCCATTCCCAGTACAAGGCAAAGCCCCATACTGCTCAGGTTTAGAGAGCAGTGACGGACCCCATCTGTCTTGTTTTCTTCCCATGATACTCCTGCTCACCCAGAGTATGTTGTGCCAGGGAGGGTGATGATCATGATTTTGGCTAAACAGCTCTCACAGCTGGGGAGAACCTTCTCTGTTGACTTTGACTGATGTAAGGAATGGCCGAGTATCCAGTCAAACCTGTAGAGAGCAAATTCTTGTAGGAAATAGAAAAACATGTTTATTTGAAATAAAATAAATAGTAAAGGAAAAACAGATTTATTTTATTTATTCTTGATGTTCTGTTTGTATGAACCCAGGTTGTCAGGAGGATTGTCTCTGGAAGCTGGGCTTGCAGCAGACTGGAAGCTACTTGGCAACTGATACAGCTTATTGGTTATTACTCTTTATATCCACAGGTCAGGCATCTACTGTGATAGTTCTTGGGTTTAAGATGGACTACTAGTTTTTAAAACTTTGTTGCATTCAGTAAGTTTAATATCCTGTGACTAATGGGTACTATTAGGCAAATAAGAAATGTTGGAAAGATAATGTCAGGCTCATCAGAGACCTGATGAAGAACAAAGCAACACATTAATCTCATTGTCGGAAGACCAATATATACACCTCAGCTGCAACAGAGATGTTATTTTTTGCTAATACTTTATTTCTGTCAGCTTTAACAACTTTTAGCTCTTCACAATTCTTAAAATGCTCAATCATGGGAATAGCATTTGGACCTATTAATGTAGTTAAGAATATTCACGTGATCAAAAATTTGGAGTTCCATCTGAGCTCTGCAGATCAAATCTGAAGTATTTTGTCTGTCTTTTCCATAGTTCTGAATTGTCTAGATTCTGAAAAACACATCAGTAAAAATATAGATGTGCTGTACTTCATGTAAGTTTTCAGACATATATAGTTGGAGGTCAGAGAAATACTATACTGGTTTTTCTGTTATGTTGCCCATTTACAAAGAAGCACATCTTGCAGTACTCATACGCAAAAGGAATTTCACATGAAGACTATGGATTGGTATGAAATCTAATAGCCATTTCTTCAGTGAAATTTCACTGTCCTTCTGAAAATAAAATACAGCAGCACTTACATAATAGAAAGTTGGAACACTGTAAATTATGTCCTTTCAGCAATAAATGAACTTTCTTCTTAAATGGAACTGAAGATTAGGAATGTAGTGTTCTTTGTCTCATAATTGTCTGCCTACACACACCTAGTCTGCACTTCTAAGAACAACTCACCACTGAAGAAGCACACATGTTCTATATTTTTGTTCTCAGATGTATATTTTTGTAGTGGAAAATGTCTTTACGTTAACAAAAATAACTCCATAATGATTATACATTACAGTTAATGGTGCCAGTTTTGCATAATTGTATGCATACATACTTGTTAGAACATGAATTATATTTTTAGAGGAGCCATACATCTTTTAAACTTTTAAATGTTTTTGAATATTAAAATATTCATCAACAATGTTGATGTTGAATATGCACTTTTTTTCTTATTAATCCAGTATTGCCATTTTTTAGGCTATGATGAATATATTCTCCATACAAACTAACAAAAGACAATAGATCAGTTCTCCATCCAGGAAAACAACTCAATGCAAACAGAATATTATACAAGGGCTTTAGAGGACAACCCACCAATCTGTAAAAGAAAAAGGTCAGCCCAGTATGATGTCTCTAACTCTGCTTCAAAACATGTATAATATAAACACATACATAATATAAAACTATAAAGAAAAGCAACTGTCATTTAAAGTTAAGCATAAAAAGCACAAGCTTCATTATCATGCTGATCTGGATGAGCCTTAAACAATGTTTACAGTAAGGTTTGGAGAGTTGCCTAGCACTGGAGTATACACAACATAGCTGAACTTTTCTTTCATGTCAGCATACTGCTAAAAAGCCCTCCATTGTACTCATAGGATAGTCATTCTTGGAACGTACAACATTAACAAGAGGAGAGAACATTGACTTGTAATTCTATCCCATGGTAGCTGAGTGCATGAAAGGGCATTGACTGCATTTTCACCTGTACAGCTTAAGAAGGAAATCAGATACACAAAATAATGGTAAGAGCATAGCAAAACATGAACTCAGCTTGGACATGTGAATGTGTACCTGAATTTGGGAATTGCAAGTAACTAATAGTTACTTAACATATTGCAAAATTAATTTTGATTGGTTTTATGTACCCTTATTTCTGTGACTAATAAGCATCTCTATATTCATCCTTGCCTTGGCACAGTAGCCCACAAAAAGCAAACACAAATTACTGAAGGAATAAAGGAAAGTTAAAGCAACAAGCCAGTTGGTAGACTTTGAAAGTGGATAATCTGAATTGTAACTGCAATTTGGCATGTTATTCATCCCAGAAATACTTGTGTTTCACACTATAATACTAGGAGTTTCCAGAATCACCAATATGATTTTATATTTGTTCTAGTTATTTGTGTTTTTTATTTTAAGAGAAATTATTTTGGATATCACTTCTGCATGCATATACATCATAATAGTTCTTGTTGTGCTTGTAACTGATGTTATTTCATTAACTGGCCACCCACAGTTCCTATTAAGCTCTTTCTGTAGAGACTATAGCTGAATGAACATTTTTAATGAAAAATTGTTAATATTAGTGGCTGTATGTAAAAATGGAAGTTAATGTAGGATATGAATTTAAGTGTGTGGTATATGACTTGTTTATACTACAACAATTAACGAGATTGTGTGCAGTTGATGACACAGCAAAAAGATGGGCACTAATTGAATGGTACATGAAAAATGTTCTGACCTTTCATGAGTATCCAGAACAGAAGAACAGTTCAAAGCTGACAAACAAAAAATAAGCATAAGTCACAGGATCAGAGAATCTGTCAGGTTGTAAGGCACCACAGTGGGTCATCTGGCCTGACCTCCCTGCTCAAGCAGGGTCATCCCAGAACACATGGCACAAGATTGTGTCCAGACAGTTCTTACATATCTCCAGGGAGGGAGACACCACAACCTCTCTGGCCAGTCTGTTCCAGTGCATAGTCACCCACGCAGTAAAGAAGTTCTTTCTCATATTAAGGTGAAACTTCCTGTGCATGAGTTTCTGCACTTTGCCTCCTGCCCTATTGCTTGGCACTGATTACAGCCTGGCTCCATCCTCTTGACACTCTCCCTTCAGATACTTACAGACATTGGTGAGGTCCCCTCTCAGTCGTTTTGAGGCTCAACAAGTCCAGCTCTCTCAGCCTTTCCTCATAAGAGAGATGTTCCAGTCCTTTAATCATCTTTGTGGCCCTTTGGTGGACTTGCTTCAGGAGCTACACATCTCTCTTGCACTGAGCAGCCCAAGAGCTGGGCACACCACTCCAGGTGAGGCCTTACTAGAGCTGAGTAGAGGGGCAAGATCACCTCCCTCGACCTGCTGGCAAAGCTTTTCCTAGTGTATCCCAAGGACACCATTGGCCCTCTTGGCCTCGAGAACACACTGCTGGCTTATGGGCAGCTTGTCCACCAGGACCCCCAGGTCCTTCCCCACAGAACTGCTTTTCAGCAGGTCACCCCCCAGCCTGTACTGCTGCATGGGGTTATTCTTCTCCAGGTGATGGAGCCTGCACTTGCTTCAAACAGACAATGTTTTCTTTCAAATACTCCTCTTCTTAATCAAGACCTCTTGACCTTTGTTTTCTGTAGGAGTAGTACTAATTCTGTGCAATTTCAAATAATCACAAAACTCACTCATCAGAGATGAAAACAGTTTTTTGTAGTATTTGTAGACTTGGAAGTTGAAATTTAACTTATCCAGTCTTTTCNGGCACTGATTACAGCCTGGCTCCATCCTCTTGACACTCTCCCTTCAGATACTTACAGACATTGGTGAGGTCCCCTCTCAGTCGTTTTGAGGCTCAACAAGTCCAGCTCTCTCAGCCTTTCCTCATAAGAGAGATGTTCCAGTCCTTTAATCATCTTTGTGGCCCTTTGGTGGACTTGCTTCAGGAGCTACACATCTCTCTTGCACTGAGCAGCCCAAGAGCTGGGCACACCACTCCAGGTGAGGCCTTACTAGAGCTGAGTAGAGGGGCAAGATCACCTCCCTCGACCTGCTGGCAAAGCTTTTCCTAGTGTATCCCAAGGACACCATTGGCCCTCTTGGCCTCGAGAACACACTGCTGGCTTATGGGCAGCTTGTCCACCAGGACCCCCAGGTCCTTCCCCACAGAACTGCTTTTCAGCAGGTCACCCCCCAGCCTGTACTGCTGCATGGGGTTATTCTTCTCCAGGTGATGGAGCCTGCACTTGCTTCAAACAGACAATGTTTTCTTTCAAATACTCCTCTTCTTAATCAAGACCTCTTGACCTTTGTTTTCTGTAAGAGTAGTACTAATTCTGTGCAATTTCAAATAATCACAAAACTCACTCATCAGAGATGAAAACAGTTTTTTGTAGTATTTGTAGACTTGGAAGTTGAAATTTAACTTATCCAGTCTTTTCACTTTCACTGAGCTGTTTTTACTGCTCATTGACCAAAAATTATTTACATTATTGTCTGAAATTGCAGTTTATTACAGTTATGATAGAATAATTACATTCTACTCTATACTGAAGCTGATAATAAGAGGAAAAATAATCATTTTATGTCATTAAGACCTTCAATCCCTCAGTGGTGAATAGTTTTTTCAATTTAAATAAAATGGCATCTTTTTTGTCTGGATAGATGCTCAGCTGGAGAATAGTGACATGCCAGTATTATTACTTTAAAAATTCAGAACTTAGGAATAGTGCATTGACTTTTGTGTGAATAGTAGATAAACAATTTCATTAGCAATCCTGCAGCATGTTTGCTAACAGCACTTGAAAGTGCTCTTCCAAGGAGCCCCATCAAGAAGTTTTTTTGTCTGTGAATTTACAGGAAATTTATTACCTTTGAAATATATTTTCTCAAATTACTGTCCTTTGAATTAGGCCTTTCTGCCAGATGCATTTGATATTATATTGCCAACTGCTGCAAGTACTTTTGCCTCATATTTTTAATACCAAAAAAATCTTTTGGTATCTAATGAGTTCTTGCTTTTTAAATTAGACGAGTTTTTATATATCCTAGGAATCCAAGGAAAGGTCCTGGCTTGCAAATTCAAATCAATATTTTGGTGTTCTAGGTAGATAAATTAATGGATAGTCACTGGGTAGACCGAAAGAGTAATTCCCCATTTGCTAAACACACCTGGTACACAGTTTTGTAGGCTGGAAACAGGCACTCTGTGGGGACACGCTGGGTTTAGATGGCGACTGTATTTAGGCATGCAAGAATTGTAGTCTGAGGAGAGTAAAAGCTAATGCTAAACCTAAAGGCAACAAGGCACATCAGTGGAGTCAAAGCTGTGTCCATTCAGGACTGTAGAGGTTTCCCTGTTAGCTTCAGTGGGGAATTTTTTTGTTGCTGTCTATGGGTAACTTCACCCTTGTTTCCACCGATTTGAATGGGCTTACGCTCAGTGAAGGGAGAAACTCTAAAAGCCCATAGATAGTTCACTTTCAATTGCAACTACCCTGTTTTCTTTAAGACTAAGAATATTGTGCTATATGGCCTGTCTTGTGGCCGTAAAGAATTCTGTCTTAATAAAATTTGAATGTTTGCCAATATAAATCTACCTTCTCATCACTGGCAACACAGTTTTCTTCTAATAATACCTAATGACATGTATTTGTAACTACTCCCTCTGTGTACTGGTGCCAGCCATCCTGGGGCAGATAAGGTGTTGTCACTGCTTCCATGATAAATTTGCATTAGCTACGTTTAGAGCTAACTCATAAACTGTGACTTTGCTCAAAACGAGTTTATACAAAATTAGCACCAAACATGTTTTTCTGATTTTTTTAATTGTAAAAAGAAGCTATTATCTTATTTAAGTGTTACTTGTCTTCCAACAGTGACTTAAATTAGCCTTTTAAAGTAAGAGGATGTTACCTAGTATTTCAAAACGTGGGCAAAATGTCTTTATGCTATAATGTTAATATGGCTGGATTAATTTTCTAAGGCATTTACTCAAAAATTAGTGAAGTAAATGTTAAAACAATTATCAAACGATAAAATACAAATAAAATACCTCTTCTGGTAGATATTTTCTGGTATATATGTGGATCTAGCTCATGTTGCTTTAAGGTGCTACAGGATGATGAGGTCCTATTTATGTACCAAGACAGGCCTAAGATGATACGTGAGAAATTTCTAAGTATTGTGTTGGTTTTCTGTCCAGATCCATGAACCAGTTTCCCAACTGTTACGATTATTCCAGTAGACCTGAAACATCCAGTTGCTACACACTCATGTCAAGCTCACTTCAAGCTCCCTTCAGCTACACAAATCATTATTTTAGTGAAATTAAGAGTCCTGTGTTGTACCCCAGAAATTCAATGAATTATGTTCACTCAGTTTTATTCACTGTTTCCAGGGAAAACTAAAATGCATTTGTAGAACTTTCTGTCCAACGCACTAAGATGTTCAGGATTAATTTTGTGTAAGTATTCTTTATTTGCATAGTCCCTAAACACTGATGTGATTGGTATTAGATAAATGAGGAATCCAGATACAGATCATACAGTAGGCTTCCCTTCTAGTCATCCCCATAAAATCATGATGCTTAACGTATAAATTTTTTGAGTAGTTTGGGGTTTTCTTTTAAGATAAAATTTAAGTACAAATTGCCAGAATGTTGCTGTTATAAAGTCTCACTCAAATTTACTGAATTTACATTTCTTCATCAATTTTTTTAGAAAGTTTTTGTTGTTGTTTAATTTTTCATGGCAAAAAAGCATGACAAAAAAGGCATGAGCCAGTTCCACTTGCAGACATAAAATTACAAACCACTGTAACCCATTAAGCTAATTATGGTATTAAAAATTGACATCTCCAGACTCCACGCTTCCGTTTTTAACTTCTGCACAAGGAGAAAAATGGATGTAGCGTGCATGTGAAGCAACATGAAATTGCAGTCAGAAAGAAAGAACAATTAACTATAAACCTCCATAGATGCAGTCTTGAAGGACTTTCTTTCCAAATGTGTCCTGTTGTAAAGCGCTGGGATTACTCATAGTAGTAAGGATTTGTTCTGGGACTTTACAGGGTTGCCACCCAACCATTTTGTGGTTCCCAAGATATGCAGACCTTTTATAAAATGCAGTGGAGCTGAAGAGCAAAGGCAAAGTACTTCTTTATATGTAGCCTTGCCACTTTGGAGACACCAGGATGTTCAGGCCTTATGGTGCCATCACATTTTAAGCAGAACTCTACAGTGCTTTCACGAGCAAGTTGTACTTGAGAATTGATGGCAAAAATATGACCTCAGTGTGCTGTGTGCTTGCAGGCTGAGCAGTGTTGGGAGGCCAGCTGTGGAATGTGGGAAAGCGGCTGAACTGCTGAAGTCATGCAGGGAATGTTAAATGTGTCTCCAGCTGGCAGAGAGCTGTGGCTTAAACACAGGCTCCAGGACCTGGGTATTGCCGAGTGTTCCTGGCACCCCCAGCTCCTGCTGCCCTCAGCATGGTGCTGATACAAGTCACAAATGGATTGAGAAGAAAATTAAATGCCTGTCGCCTCTTAGGGGAGTTTTAACAGCAGATGAAGCAAGATGGTGAAGGCTTAAACTTTCTTATTATGAACTATGTATTATAATAGCCCAACCAGTGAGAAATATGGTCCAGAAGAGTTAATGCTGCAAATTTAAAGGGTTCTCAGATTTTTTATATCCTTGGTCCTCTTAGGGAAAATGCAAGTCATCCTTCTTTAACAACCCTCTAAATTAGGGGTGTTTCATGGTAAAAGGACTACCACCTACCTGGCATGCCAAAGGACAGAGGGGGAGTCAGTGGGAGATGTGATGCCGCTCTTCTTTTGAATGGGCAATTAGAATTTTCTCATGTCCCCCAGTGTTTGTCGATTGGCAAAGCAGCTTCTACGAGTACCCCTAAGGGATACCTGCAAGTATTTTCACATGGTTTTTTTATCACAATGAGACCACTTTGTCTCAGCCCAGAGTCAAAGAGAAACCATGTTGGGGCAAATCCTGTTGAGGTATTAGTGAGGTGATTGCTGGTCCAGGTCTGTAGGAAGAAGGTATACCCTATCTGTAGATATACCCTATGTTGCCTAAAGGTATAGAGACAGCATGACAGTAAAGCTCAGATGTAGCAACTGTGTTATGAATAACACAGAATTTTAGAGAAATTAATTTTCAAGATATGATTAAATCAACAGTAGCAAATGATTTAATACAAACTGTAGCATTTTACTGCCAAACCATGTAAGTCCCTAGCAACAGTCCTCATCTGGAAACTCCTTGTTGCCTTCCTAAGGTTAATTTTCATAATAAGATTACAGTTTCAAATCGTCAAGAGAAAGCACTGATGGGCTGTTTTGCAGCTTTTGCTTAGCTAAAGGCTCCACCCAAGTAACTCTAGTCATAAGACATTTTCTTCTGTTAGAGTCATAACTCAGGATGTGTCACAAATGCCATTAACATTGAAACAGACATGGGCTGAGCCTCTGTATTTTTAATCCTGACCACGAACCTCTTGGCTCTGGATCAGTAATAGAAAGGAGAAACATGAGAAAAATGCATTTTTAAACTTTTCCTATGCGAGCAATAATTTAAGGGGGTTTAAAAATTAACTCTGGTGAATCTTGCACAGATGTCAAACATTACTTTCCCCAGCTAACCACACTCCCTCCTTACCTAGCCTCTCCCTATTCACACGTGTTCTCAGCAAAGGCAGCAAGGGAACACCTGCCCATGCCTCTGTTGTTCCCTTGAAGAGTTTGCACTACTACTCCAGCCTGCTTTGCTTAATCATACAGCATCAGCAGCACTGCCTCTTGCCACTTGCCACTTCGCAAGCGCATGAAAGCTCACCTTCCAGCCTCCTCCTCAGTCTACCCTTCAGGAATAAAATTCTTCTGTAAGTCACGAGTTGGAGTGCCTGGAAAGTAACTGTGATGCAGGAGCGTGGAGAAACGTAGGGAAAAAAGGTTGCTGAGCTGAGATACCACACGCTGTACTTGGAGCAGCGGAGGCTCAAGCATTCTCTTCTGCTTATTCTGCCAGACAGGCATTTTTGGCAGAAGAGCAAAAAGGACACCTGGAGGCAGCAATACCTCAAATTACTAGAGGCAGGCTTGCAAATGCTCATCTGCCAAAGCCTAACTTGTAGTAAGAACATTCACTGCTCTCCAGTAGTCAACAAACAAAGTCATTGCTGTATGGTATCAATAGAAGCAGCTGGTGCAAGTAGTGGGTCTAAAGGAAATGAACAGGAGATGAACATTAAGTGCTCATAATTTGTGCTCCAAGGGCTGCAGCTCGGTTGAGATCAGTATCCTATAATACAGAAGATGCATTGTAAAACTAAAGCTGTGTTTTCAGATATATTATTTTGTAGCAATACCAACTTTAAGCATCCCTCTTTGTTTCCGGCCATTTTTTCTCCCCACATTACCCCATTAACAATGCCAGTATAGCTGTTAGTAAGGCCAAAATACAATGAAATAGATCTGGGAACTGGTCCAGGTTAAAAATAAACAGCAAAAATGAATACCAGGAACAAGCAGGATAAGGGGGGAAATGTTTATGCTAGCACTGTTGCTGAAAGAAATGTAAGAAACTTTGCACTGCTGAATTCTCATTTACTATTGAAGAAAACAACTGATGATGTGCAAAGTAAACATGAGATCTATGTCCTGGCAGTCTGAGAAAAGCAATCACAGTTATTATTTACCTTTATATCTTATTAAAAGGATTATATTAATAGGAGCTACTATGAATTTTTTACATAAATGTTATTGCCTAGTCAGGCCCTTCTGTAATCTATAAGTACAAAATAGGTTTTAGAAGTTAAATATTAAGAATTACTTTTCTGGTATAGTGGAATAAAAAGTAATTTTGAACCTCAAAATAGAATTAGGGGGTTTCTTGAGAAAATCCAGTGCTATAGTATTAGAGTATTTCAATACTAGAATTTATCGTCTTCAGTATAAAACAGACCAACAGTCATGATAAAAGGCTAATTGAAATATATAAGAAATGGATATTTATTTTCATCATTACAAAATAAATGAGGAAATTAATTTATTCTTAAAGTATGGAAATAGGGGGAAAATGAGCTACCTTTTCTGACTAAACATTGATGACTGCTGTTGTACAGCATAAAAAAATAATACAGTCAGTCTGTTCCTACTAGTGAAATCATCTTCATACCACAGGACATGAAATAAATTTATAAAGTGAAATTGGAATGAGAAAAGCATGTTATGTTTTGAAGAGAAATCTGATTTACAAAGGCTGAGAGAGTCTATCTGATGTATTGGTAAATGGGTGTTTTGATTTATGTAAATAGGCCATGGCACACTGTAGTTCGTATCTGCAGTCAGTTAAAAACAAACAAGAAAAACACATCAGCAAATGATGGTGTACAGATGTTGAGATACCAGTATCCCCCAGGTACACAGTGAAGCAGGGTGCCACAGGCAGAGGTCTTTCCACATCCAAGGAGCTTTGCCACCTTCTTCTAACATCCCAACGCCTTGAGGAAACCTATTTTGCCTTAAAGTGTGGGTCTGTTAATGAGTTTCAAACACAGCCATATCTTATCTGTCAGGATTTTATGCTGGATAAAGTTTGGGGGAACTGTCATTTATCTGGAAGGGTAAGAACTGTCTGAAGAAATTATTTTTCACATTCCTGAAATATGAAAACTGGGAGTGGAAGGCAATGCATTTAGAGTCCACTTGCAATGTAAAATTTTTAGTTACCTGAAATGGATCATTTTTAGGGATTTCAGTGAAAAAAATTGAGAGCATTCTGCTTCAGGCTGAGTTAAAGTGTTTTTTTCCCCCAATTAATTTTCAAGATGTTTAAAGCTTGCTTAAAGGAAGTAAAGAACATTTTGAAGTGTTATATTTAACTATTTAATAAGAAAAGGGTCGGAATGAAATAAAGGGGCTTATAGTCAATAACTATTGTGAGGTTTGTTGTTGCTCCATGGGGTTCATCCCTGGTACTGATGGAGAGATTAGCTCAGATTTGTTGTGTTTTGTCTCTGGACACTACTTTTGTATCCATCTTTCAGATCAAATGCCTCCGTGTATACTTAAAACTCTGTCCTTATTTCCATGCTCTAATTTATGGAAGACAGGGTATATCCTTCCATGCTCTAATTTATGGAAGACAGGGTATATCCTTTATCTTCTTCCTGACTAATAAAAGAGTTGATTGAGCTACATTGCTGTAAGATAAATAATTTTTAATCAAAAATGATCCTCTGTGATCTGCTCTCTATACTTTTGCTTTTCATAGATTTTGCAAGTTAACTTCAGCAAAGTGATATGGTTTCTGAGAGTTCAGTTTTCACTTCTACATCTGACAAATTGTTTCATCATTTATAATGCTCACGATTTTAGAATGAGAATGTAGTTTATAAAGGCATGAATAATGACTTTATGTCAACTGATTTAAAAAATCCTTGTTTCTCCCAAACACACCTAATTTCCAAACTTATGTTGCTGTTTAAAGTCGAAGTAGCTAGTTGGAAGGGAACAAAGTTGTCAGTGTTCAATGACTGTTTGTTGGTGATGTGAAATGAGATGCTGGTCTCAGCTTGTGTTTGTTGTACTTATGGAGGCCACTGTCTCAATTGTCACCCTTCCTTGAATGGTCAGCAGAGAGTTTAAAAAAGAAAACTGCATACTCATTCTTTTTGAAGGCAAACCTCCAAAACCCGGTTTGAAGTAAATCTACAGGGCAGATGGGAAAGTTTCCTCTACTGCTGCCCACACTGTACCTCCTTTTGTGGAAAATGTGATCTTGTTATTTCCAGAGCTACTAAACCAGCTTTGAGGTAGAGAAGGAAGGGATTTGATGTTTAACTTCAAGATGAATTTAAGTTTTAATTTAGGGATTAATGTCTTAATCCAAATTTAAGCAAGTCCTTAACTGCTAAAAACAAAACCTTTCAAGATTTAATGTGAAAATCATGCAATGCTGCTTGTGGCACAATAACTGAGGGCCCAGGCTGGACGCAAAACACCTTTTCTGTAATTGTCTTGCCACCAGTCCCTAAGATTTCAGAGACAATAAGTAGGCTTATGTTCAGTGGGGAAAGAAAAATAAAAAAAATTGTGTCATCATGCCGGTTTTAAGACCATAAAGATGTTGGGAATAACAGTAACAGACTGCTTCAGTGCTCCTGGTGCCCTGGAACAATCCACTACAGCTTACTAGGGAACTGTTTCACTGTTTAATCAAGGAGGTTTAAGACTAGATGACATTTATCTTATGGCCCTTGTCAGTGAGGTTGAACAGAGCATAGATGAGCAGAAGATTTGGTTGTGAAGGTGTTAAGACACTGAGTACTCAACTTGATGCTGCATTAGTGAACAGGCTTTTAAAAACCAATGCACAAATGGGGAAGAGTCTTTAAAGCTTGTTGTCTTCTGTTCACTCTTGAGGATAGCTCCCTAAAATGGTTACAGATGTTCCACCATCTGTATATGAAGAGTTTACTAACAGTAGTAAACAATAATAATACATATGAATAGTAATAATAATGTTGAAAAGCTTTATTATTTATGTAGTTCTTCAAGAATGAAAAATGATAAATAAATCTAATTAGCAATTAAAGTTTATGCATGTAGTAGAAAAATATTCCAAATGACTTAGATTGGAAAACAATTATCCAAAATGTAGCCTCTTTAGTCCATCTTTTGTGGCAAGATGAAACCCAGGAATGTTCTTTTGTACACTGTGAAAACTAAGTAAGAATTAATGAGTAATTTATAATTCAATGACAACACATCATATTCATTAGCATGTAGCTATGAAACTATGATATTCCCATATGTGACTGTAATATATTTTAGTTTTTTTAAAACATTAGTGTATGTATATACTTGAATGCTGCACACAAGCATAGCTTCTGTAAAGCACAACTTCTACATGGTGAGATCTGACATTTCAAATACTCAGAAAACAAAATGTTGTCCGTCAGAGCAGACAACAGGCTTGCAGAACTTTGTACTTGAAAATAATGAATTCAGGAAATACCTTGTGCCTGACCCCAGCAACAATCTCTTCCTCCCTAAGAGTGATCTGTGCTCTGTGCTCCTCAGTAATGGCAAACACTCAGGCTAGGGCAGGGTGAGGGGTATGGCAAAAAGAATCTATAGCTAATGCAAATGTCTCCTTTTTGTATGGATCCATGTGACCATTTTTGCTGAGGCAAAGTTCTTTACTTCTCTCAGGACAGCTCTCCCCTTCTGCAGCTGAAGGCACCATCTTCTTCTCAAAGAACAGGCAAATACACCCTAAATGTTCCTAGGATAGCAGCCACGACAGGATAACATTTTAAATCCAATCTGTCTCTGCTATTCAGCCACCATTTTCAAATCAGTATTATGCATTATTTCCATGATTTTCCTCCCCTCTGACCTGAGTTCTGTGCTTTATGACTAAGTGAACAAGGAATCTATACGTAGATCTAGAGCCAGCATTATTTTATGCTGTGGACTTATCTACAAATTTGGAAGAAAGTGATACTGCAGGGTCATCTGCTTTATCTTTAGAATTGGTTATATATATTGATATACCTCTGAAAGAAAGAAAAGAAAAGAACATATGAACATGTGTTAAAAAACACCAATGATTTGTGTTGGTGGACACCTCTTCCCCCTCCCTGCAAGGGTTGGACCAAGTATACAAAAAAACAAGGAATGTCCTTATTATTGGTTGCTGATCATCATGATTTTTCCATGTGTTCCTAACCAGGAGAGATAGGGGCTGTGATTCTTTATTTCCTTATCCCTCATGAAAATATTTATAGCAAAATAAAGTGGACATAAGTTGTCTGTTACCCAAAGCCTTCAAATAAATCTAAATCAAATCTTTTGTAGTCTTCTAACACTAGAATAAATGACTACCTAGACCATGGGGAATTCACGAGTCAGGTCCCACATCTCCCCCATCCCAGACTAGCTGCTTGTCCTCCACTTTTGAGTAATGGATAGCTTAGATAGGCTGCAAATAGTCAAGACAAAAGGTTGTTCCAGTAATACCCAAGACAGTAGGAAGTCTAGCAGCAGTACCAACTCCTAGAACGCTGCCATTCCTAAATTGGACCTTCAGTTAAAACACTTTTGTACCTTCAAAGAAATAAATCATGACTCTGGGTTTGGAGGAATGATACTGCAACTGTGTCATTGCCTATAACAGATAAAGAAAATTCTAATTTGCTTTCCTGTTGCAAGGCTGCCCTGTCAACACAATGTCTCGTTCTCTTGTCTAAACTAAAAATCTGGATTGGTCCAGCAATATATATATATGTTTTTTTCTCAATCAGATGGTTAGGTCAGATCTAGTCCCTATTATGAATATTTGCAGGCTGCAAATGCAGAGCTTTCTGTTTGGAAACTGCCTCCATATTTCTATTTTCCATATTTCATATAGCCATTATCTATTTCATAATATTTAGCCATTATCTATTTCACAATATTTGCAGTAGCCTGCGAGATCATTTCAGCAAAGTAGATGGAAAAAATTCACTTTCTTCTATGTTCCTCTCATGGTTTCTGTTGTCTCCCATTATTTTTCCCAGTAAAAACCAGCAGCAATTGAACAAGACAACAGATCACCACTATTTTTATTTACTTGTATATTAGCTCTGTAATATTTTAGATTCTTCTGTTTACTCCTCGGTTGCATTTAATTATCCAAATTTATAAGCATATCAAATACAACAGTAATCAATGTGAAGGGAACAGTACTGGCTTCAGTTCTCAATTCAGCTCTGCAGTGCAAGGAACTTCACACTGTCCCACTCAAGTGTATCATGTGTCTCCCATCTTGTCTGCAGAGGTTTTATGATGCTACAGTAAGGATTAGTTGACAGTAATGAGTTGGGGGGCTCATTATTATGCATTCTGCTGTAATCACCAGAAGAATAGTATTCACCTGCTTTATAATGTTTATACCTCTTTTATCCACTGTTTTGGTGTTCTTAAATGATACAGATATTCAGATGTGTGGTTAAAAAAAAGAATTGAAACACCGTTGCACCTAGTGGCTTTCTTGCCACTGTCTAAACCAGTACTTGTCAAGCAACTATTGATTGCATGTTTCAGTAAGATTTTATTTAGATGTTATTTATTGATAGTGTTTTTCTGATATACTGTGAGTATTCTACTCTCCCTTCTATTTTTATGAGGAGATCAAAAGCAATACTAGGTTGATAAGAAGACTGAATTGGATCTCCCAAGTGTTGTGTGAGTCAACTACTTTAAACGAGATTGGTATAAACATCAAGATTCCAAACAGGTAACATGAAACATGCACAAAACTATCAGCTAGTATACTGTTTGGGTCATGCTGTAAGTATACAAGCAGCACTGCTTTAAAGTCAATGTTAATAACCAATATTGGATCAAACAGAAGGTCAAAGTACATCAAATCTTACTTAAATTCCAAGGGTAAAAAAATGTTGCTAGAAGTGGATGCAATAACAGTTTTTTTATGAATGTTCAAATATGAACAGAAAACTAACAGTAGATAAAGAGCAACTGTAGCTCTAATATAGTATTAATGCCTCCTTTTTCATTGCTAAGTTCAAATAGCTTTTAAGTGATGATCCTAGGATTATCGGTGTCTTTCACTGCAGAGAGGAATTAATTCACAGTGGAGGAATCATGCAGAAGCAGAATAGAACCTCTATTGCTCTCTTGCATCCTATTGTGGTATGTTAAACACTAGATCCCTTTACCATGAGTGCCCTTTTTTCTAGGGGTCTCACAAGGACAAACTTTTTTTGTTTTCATCTCCCTTTTACATTGGCTTTGGAAACTTGGGTATTTGTACTGTATTCCTTTTGTTGGAAGAAAGTAAGTTCAAAATTAGTGTACAGTTTAGAATCTGAGGAGTAGTAAGTGTTAATGATGAGTAACTGATATACAATTAAAACAATAAAAGATATTCTGAACATATTAGCAGTCTGTTACTGAAATAAATCTGTGATAATATGGATTAATTATTGGATGCTGCAATATAAGCCTGTATTGTCAAACTTGATATAAATAGACTGCAGTCTAATGTCACAAATAGGACCTTTTTATTGCTCAAATCTATGTCTCAAGCTTTTGTGCAAAGTGTTTTTTCTTTTTTTCCTTTCTTGTTGCAACTGCATTTCCTAAGGAAAAAAAGCAAGGCAGAAACTTCTAGTTGCTGTTAGATAGTTGTTGTTTGATAACATTTATCAAATTAAAAAATCATTTGATAAAGGTGAAATGCATCTCTTCTGCACAAATCCCACTTTGTGAAGGGGCTACAGTGCATTTTGGACGGATGGAAATAAACTGACAAATACATCCCAGGATGTATTTTTAGCTGATGGCTTGGCCCAGGAGTTGCCTCATTGCTGCAAATTGTGTGGAAGCCTAGAGCCGTAGTGTGGAGAAGCATGTAGGGACTCCTCGAGTTTGGTGCATTTAGAGCTAACTCTATCCCCACTGGATTCAGAGGTAAAACACAGAGAATTACACACAGAATTAACATCTGATGATTTTAGCAAACCCAGACTTTATTCGCTGTTCCAGCACATCTGCCAAGGAAGCCTCACTAGGGTGGGAGTTTTGATCCACGTTCTGCTTGTGTGCGTGCATGTGGATCTGCTTTTCAGACTAAGCATATGAATATAGAAAATATTATAGGGTGAGTTTGGACTTCCACGCTATTTTTGAAATGCGTTATGAACCGGTGAGTTTATATAAATACTGCGTAACAATGATAGCCTCAAAACTTCAAGGCTGCTTTATATATTGCGATGAGTCAGTGAGGCTGTTGGCAAGGGAGAGGCAGCTCTGCAGCAATGGAGGCTGTGGGCGGGCGGTGGAGTGTTCTAAATACATCACACACAAACTTTCCGAATAAGTAAAAATGCAATTTCCCTAATTGAATAGACTTTTATTCTTCCAATCGCGGGCGTTTCTGGGCTCCCTCTAGCGGGTAATTTTAGCGTTAGGAGCTTTTCTTACAGGCTTCTTGTTCTCGGGGAGTTCTACAGCGGAGAAACAAGATGGCTGCGAGAACCTCCAGAGTTAAAGCTGCCCCCGCGCTTCGGGCCGGGCGGTTGCAGTGAAGTTGAAGTTAACACCCGCTCTGCCTGAATGCCGAGGCTCTGCCCGTGTACGCTCCTTAGGAGCGTCCGCCGCCTTTGCTTTCCCAGCGCTGCTCAGGGCACTGGCGGGCTGCGCCCGCGGCCGAGCGGGGCGAGTTTCCCGCCGCATCCCGCGGGCGGAGCCGCCGCCCCGTGTGCCGCTGCCTCACGCCGCGATCCCGGGGAACCCGGGGGTGTTTCCCCGCCGCGTTCGGAAGCTACGGGCACGGGCGGTGAGGGGGCGGTGCGGCCCGAGCCCGCCCTGGTCGGTGGGTGCCGCGCCCCGCGCTGGCCGGCCCGCGGCGGGTAGCTGGGGACGCTCGTTAACTGGAGAGTTAAAGTGTCTTAAGTCGTACTGTGGTGAAACTCGTTTATTGTCAAAATGGGGAGCGTTTTGAGAACCTCGATCACTCTTGATTCCTTCAGAGAAAACATTTTGTTGTAGAAGAGACAGCAATTGGTTTCACTGCCCTCCCCCCCACCGTGTTTTACTTCCTGGTTCTCTTGTCTCAAAGCAGGAGAGTCAGGGATAAAAGTGGATTGTTATGGGGTATTCCTACTAGTCGTAAATTTTACTTTCCTTAGTAATATTTTTTTTAAGGTTCGGATTTTTAAAATTTTTTTGAGGCTATTCTAACACTGCTTTTAAATACGCGTTTGGGGCTTGTTTGACCAGACAGTGCCCTGCTGAAGCTCGCATTGCACGGAGAATGTGAGCCTGTCATCCGAGATGAGCGTAAAACACCCGGGGAGCTCCTGCACCGCGAAATGGACGTCTGGGCTGCTGGGTTCTGAATCCTGCACTTATCTTAGCTGCAAAAGTAATTAAATTCTATTATTTTTCTTCTCATTATACTGGCACAAAATAAGAGCGGGAAAACACCGCTGAAACAATTAAAACTAGCAGTGAAAAATAAGAGAGGTTTTTTTGTTTTGTTTTTTTTTTTCCCCTTTCCCATACCTCCAGCATAGTTACATTTATAACTGAGTGTGTGTCTCTTGTGGTCTCGATTACATCCTGTGTTTTTAGCTGGCAGCGTTTCCTCTGCAGGGGCCCTGTTCTATATGCCAGCATACATTTCTGTGTATATTAAAAGCACAGAATCAAGATGAAATAGTAAATGAGACTACACCCCTAGCCCCCCAATAAGTTCGGTTTTGGTACTAATGCTTGGCAGAAAATAACAAGATGTGTATCTACCATCATCTTTCTTTTATGAAAGCAAGGAGTCTGCTAGCTTTGTGTTGTCAAAGAAGATTGAGCAATTCGTGTAAGTCATCAAATGTGTTAAACAGACCTCTCTCCCATTCTTTAATATTTAAATATTTGAAGACTGTATTTCTTCAGTAACATTTTCTGGAAATGGAGCTTGGCTGCAAATCCTCATCTACAGAAACATCTCTCTTTTTTTTTCAGTTTGCATAGAAGCATTTTTGGAACAGTGAGCTCTGCTAACAGCTGTATTCAATCTTGAGTAAAATCACTTCCTGAAAAAAGTGAAATTAAACTTAATATACAAGCTTGCTTGGAATATAATACCACGGAGTTAGGGAACTTTGTGATTATGAAACTGAATCCATTCACCCTGCTGAGGTAATTTCTTGTAAATTGTACACTATGGAAATCTTTAATCAATGTCAATGTTTTTAAAGCTAAAATTCATACGATTCAAATGTGCTTTTTATTTCCCCTCACACAGAGAGTTTGATGGGTTTGTGTTTTTTGGGTTTTTTTTCTTTTAAAAAAAGAATTTTCTGCTGTGGCTGTGTGAGGTGGGAGAGGAGAGGAGTTAAGGCACATAGAATGGCACTTTTACTTGCCCTAAGTGCTTGGCATCATAAGTCAGGTCATGAAAATCATGTGACTGATTAAAAAAAGAAAAGTAATTAAAAGCTACATCTGATTTTGTGAAAATAAATTAATCAGAAAATCAGACTGTTCTTCAGTTTAACACTGAAACGTTACACAGAAGGGGTGGGAGATGTTCTGTATTTTTTTAAGTACTTAAGATGAAATATGAGGTTCTATATATATTTATATTGCAATTCAAAGAGCTCACCTGCCTACTGGTAAGCATCACTCTTGTGGTAGAGACTGAAACCAGGGAATGATGCTCAGCTTGCAGCCAAACTTAGGCTGTTGAAGCTGAAACCCACCTTGCAGAGACTACACTGCCTGGGGTACAGGAGCTTCAAAATACGAAACAACTAAACAGTGTGTTACAATTGGTGACATAAGTCTATTGTTCATCTGATTTAATGATCTAGGGCCAAAAAGAACAGGACACCAAACCCAACTTGCTCAGTTGTATTTAATTTTAATTAGAGGAGCAGAATGTTTGAATCCTTTTAGGGGCTGAGCAGCAGAGTCAGTCATTGGGGCACTCCAGTAAAGCCCTGCTTTAACTCATACCTAATTCTGTGGCTACCTAAGGATCTAAATAAACTCTGCTTGTATTTTTGTATTCAGTAACTTGGAAGAAGAATATAAGGGTAAAGATTTGAATGTGATTTTCTTGTCTTTTGGATGAGAGCCATAGTCACAGGTTAGGGTCTTCTTCCTTCCTTATTAACATTTCATTATTTTACATAAAACTGTGGCCACGTTAATAGGAGAAACTGAGTGACATCCACACCTGAATGCTCAAGGCAGCAGGTGCTGGGGTAGGGTGTGACTGCTGGCTCTGCGTTGAATTTGGGGGCTTCTGTTTCCACCAGGATGTTCCCAAATGTGTGTTTCTTGTGCAGCTCCTTGCATGTCTGGTTTTCTTCTGAAGCATGTGGGGTTTCTCTTCGCTTTCTCTTTACTCATGGCATGAGTAACCTAAGGGCCTACCTTGGAGCAGGAAATTCCAGAAGGGGGAAGGCCACCTACTATGTGCTACAATAACCAAGTGACTGACAAGCTGCCATTTAACTTCTCATGCCATCAGTTTTAAAGAGAAATCCTTCTTTCAGCAGAGTTTTGCTTTAAAATCAAATTTCACTTCCTGATTTACCAGCAGACAACAGGAAAAAAGAGTAATCTGAAATATTGTAAAATACTCAGAATTCTAAGAAAAATAAAATTTTGTGTGAGCACTGACCTTTTTGCTGCATTTAGCTAACAAAGCATATGCAAAATTTCTCCTGTGTGTCATTTTGTTGATTCTGGAAGGTAAAAAAGGTAAATGTTTTAACCCACGTGCTCATATACGCACTATTCCCTGACAAGTCTAGTCTTCAGTAATATTTGCTGGTTTTTTGATTCATCAGTCTAAAGAATTTTGAGGGCAAGTTAATTATCTAGTGTAAAGTGGTGGGATTCTCTTGCTGCTTTATATGCTATTTTACTTTATTGTTGGATTATCTGATTCTTTTTTCTCTGAAAGATATAGGTGTAAATTGCAGTACAAATATTTCTGTACAAAAAATACTTATTGGAAGTTTAATGCAAATAAAAACAGTTGCTTTCACCCCGACTCAGTTATGGCACTTAGGGAAGCAGAGTATATCTTATGGCTTTGGCTGTTTTATAGTTGGAACACCATATGTGAGTTAGCTTTCTTGTAAAATGTAGGTTATATGCGCAACTGCTGGATGATAAATCCCTCTTGAGAACAAAATTATTTTTTTTCTTAGCATGATTTCTCTTTATTTTATCTAAATTCATATAATTAAAATTCGGACCACCTCAACCAGTTTTTTTCAATCTGCCGACAAAGAACTGAGCATTTTTTCCATTCCTTGTCCAAATTGTTAAGATCCCCCTGAGGACCTTTGTTTACAGTGTCTTCTCATTCTTTTTTTCTTTGACATTCTCCCCTCCCTCCAGCAGTGAGATACTAATTAAAGAGAGGACACAGTGACCCTGGGTTGTTTAGAAGTCACAGGGGAGTGGTGATGGCACAATGACAAAACCATCCCTGCAGGAAGTAATCAGGCCGGAGACCCAGCACAATACTCACTTCCATCACCTGAAAAACCCTTTCAATTTGGAAATCCAGCCCAGAAGCAGATTTATTTTCCCTTTTAATGAAGTATCTTCATTACAAACAAAGTTTCTGTATCTGTGTCAGTCTGTTTAAGAGGGTTATTATACAAGACTTGTTTTTGCTTAAACAATTACTGCAAAATATTTCTCTTAATAGAGTTTGTAAAGTAAAAGCAGTACCCATAATAGCACGTTACCAAACATCATCACATTTAATCTTTAATCTTAAGGAAAAAGTAGTTGATTATCATTATATCATCCAGGAGGATTGTGGTCTTATCTCGTATATAGTAATTTTGCAATTTTATGATGGCTGTTATTACTTAATTACTAGCTCATAGAGACTTGTAGTGCTTTATGAGCACCTAGTAACAAAGAAATCCAGGATTCATTCCACATTGGGTTTTGTAAACTGGACCAAAAAGACACTT
Organism: Neodrepanis coruscans; assembly: GCA_013400695.1. Lineage (NCBI taxonomy): Eukaryota > Metazoa > Chordata > Aves > Passeriformes > Philepittidae > Neodrepanis > Neodrepanis coruscans. Next base: position 62,613 of record VYZS01072959.1, read on the forward strand.
TGGTCAAGAATAGAAATAAGATTTCTATTTATCCAGAACTCTCCACTGCAGGGCATTTCCAGCACAAGGTGAAGTCTGGGTTCTGCCACGTGTGCTGGGGCAGCGCCTGCTCCTGTGCAGGATTCTGCTGGCACAGCCAGGGAGACTGTTGGTATGTTAGTGCAGCCAATTAGATAAATCAGCAGGCTCTAGCCCTAGCACTCAATCTTTAGCGTTATCTGTACAGTTTTATCTTGTACCATAAAAGAATCCAGCTGATTTCAGTAGCTCTCCACTTGGGCTGGCTTGTGTAAATCAGATTGCAGCACTGAAGTTAGCAACATGATACCTATCATTCCTGTTGAATACATGGGGAAAAAAAAATCCCACTGTCTGGGAGCTGGATCAGACTGCAGACAGCATGCACTTTAAAATGCATAATTAAGAGATTTTTTGAGTTTTATCTTTATGGATTTTTTTTTAAGCAGTAAAGAATAAAATTAGCTAGGAGAAACATTTGGAAGAGTTCTGTTTGAGGGAGAGGAGAGAACACCGTCATGTCATTCCACAGCTTGAACAAATCCATGTCTTAAAAGTAATCTTTTAAATGAGGTTTTGCCTCTTTGTTTTTTTTTTTTTTAAACTAAAAATTGTTGGAAGTATGGTAATCAATCTCTGCTACAAGATTTACACTTTATACTGTCTTTTCAGTCCAATTCTAGGTGTAAACCAAAGTTGTGAGTTCAACCCAAGTATGGCAGACATGGATCAATTGGGTCCGTTAGTTCCACACATCTAACATGTTTTTCACTTTCAGGTGGAGGGGTGTAAAACATATGACCAAAAAAAAAAAAAAAGTGGTGTATATGAATTTTCAATTATTTTGCAAAATCTCTGATTATACCAGTCAAAATTATCCTGATCAAATATAAGTGTTTACAGTAAGATTATCTATATTCTAGATAATGGGTACCAGAATTTTGATAGCATTTGTTCTGTTGGGTTTTTTTGCATTTTTATTTTTTAATGACCTACTGATCCCTCAAAAACTAAGGTACTGTCTGTTTAGGTTGTGTAATGGCCTTGCATCTTCAGGAAGGCACTATGCCTCAGCACCTAAACTGTCCTGGAAAACAGATTATGCCCTTCCCTGCAGTGGCTCTGTGACCCTTTGCACCTACCCAGACTATGAGCTGTCTGTGTAAGTAGAGACCCACAAAGCTACTACTGTCTGGTCAAAAGAAAAGAGCTAATAGTATCAAATACTATCAAAACCTAATACTGTGGCTAGATCTGTGCCCTGTGAGGCTGTTTGGCTGTGCAAAGGTGGTTCAGGCCTCAGGCATGAGCACACAAGAGCTGCATTGCTGCTGCTGAAGCCGAGTGTGGGACTGGTGATTACAGAGATGGAGCAGTACCTGGAGCCCGCCTGGAACTCCTTGCAGCTTCCTGCACTGGTGCTCTCTTTGATAAATGCAGGCAGGCAGTGTATCACAGTGTATCACAGCTCTGGGGCCAGGAGGCGTTTCTGGCACTACTAAAGGAACAGACTCACTGTCTCTGATGCAGCAGTCACTGCCCTGGGTAGCAGTGGTGATCAGCATCCTCGCTTGGAGTTGGCTTTTTGGGCATTTGGACCATTTGTGGGAGGCAAAGACAGGTATGAATGCAGAGGCTGTCCAAGAGAAAGAGCCTGCTTAAAATGAGAACATGGACATTTTGGGCACCATTAGGGACTGCGAGGTTAGAGTAGAAAGGAGGCAAAAAGAGACTAAAAATGCCTCCATCTGGGTAATCTTTGGTTTCAGAGCAGCACAGATATTGAGACCATGATGAGAAATACCTATCGCCAGACTATAATTGTCACCTTTCAAAAATTTGGAAAAAAAGATGTCAGTTTGGTTTTTAAATAACTCAGCCAAAGAGAGCCCATTTGTGCCGAGTTTTGACTGCATCATATCATGCAGCTCATGCAGCTTTGATCCAGTGCAGAGTTTCCTTGAACTTGATTTAGTATTGCAGGGAATCAGCATCATTGATTCCAAGAAAAAGTGTCAGCCAGTGTTCTTGACATTGCTGTTACTTACTGCGCTGCCCATTTAACTGGATTGTTATTGTTCAGATTCCTTTCTGGTTTTGTAATGGCTGCATTTCACATTAAAGTTCAATGGTTTAATTAAGGAAATGACTGAATAGGAAGTTACTGTAACCATGATTTCAGCTATTGAAGAAAGATTTGCCCTACACGTGAGGAAATTTGTGAACCAAGAGTTTTTTGTTAAACTTGCAACATCTCCATTTTGTTTTTTAAAGCACTGGTATTCAGATTTTCCTTCTCTTTCTGGAGCTTTATTAGTTTGTTTCCAAGCACATAGTATATTGCAGTGTCTTTCCCTAAAGCAAGGTTTTAGACAGAGGTAGTTTCCTTTGTGAGTTTAATTGAGATCTGAAGACAAAACTAAGGACATTCTGTGTTTGCAAATGTCTCTTGAAATTAAAACACTTTATGTGCTGCTATGTAAAACCCTGAGTAACTGCTCACTTTCAGTTTTGAGGCTGGTCAGGGCTCTGCTGTCACTTCTCTCAGCAGTTGGGTGGGATTTAGAAGTTCTGCCTCTGTTCCGTGGTCTAGCCAAGCCTATTATGTGTTACAGCTGCTCTATACATAAGAACACTAGAAAAAAATATGTATATCTATAGATTTAAACTGTATCAGTTTTCTTTTCCACTTCATAGCATGCCTGCATAAACAGTTGGTTCAGTCCAGCTAAGGAGTGTGGTAATGTCTGTTGCAAAGGGTGGAATAAGTGGCTGTGGAGAGGGAATACTATGGCAGGGAGAGACATACTCTTAAATCAGATCTGATACAAAAGAAGTAGCAAGGTCTCAGTGAAAAAAAAGGAACTCAAATAGTCCCAAGTCCCCACTCTGCCAAATGGTGTGTTTATTAGTTTGATCAGCTACCAAATAATTACAGTGGTACAGTAAATAGCATTAAGTACTATTTGTCATCTGAAGCCTAGAGTTTCTCAGCTTGAAAAGGCAGGGCTTCCCCCCACCCCTCCCAGTATGTTTACTTTATAGTTTACAGCTCATGGAAGGAGAAAGAAACAGTCTAGTAGTCCAGTAAAAACGAAGATCCGTAGATAGGTATCATAAAATAATTTCAGTTGTAGGGTGAGCTGCCTGCAGGCAATCGACACTGTCAGTCAAGAAGTAGCTGGTGGTTAATGAGAGGCACATTGCTTGGCTGTTTTAGCATTTTAACAAAGGAGTTCTAGTACAGTTTTGATTAATTTCTTGAATTTTATCAGCCAAACATAACAGAAATTCAGTAATAAAACAATTTTAAGCTTTTAAACCAACTGTAGCTGAGGAATCTAAAATATAGATTATAAGAGGATGTACTATTTTGAATGGAAATGTTATGGTAATAAATTCTAGAATCAACCTTTCAGTTAATTTAAAACTGCCTTTTGTTTTGTTAAAAAATTAAAGGTTGTCTACATTGGTGACATTTCAAAGACTGAACCTGATTTTTATAGGGGAAATAAATAGATTTTTTTTCTGTATTCTACAATGACATTAGTAAAAACTACAGCAAGGGAGCTACTTGTTTTGTGTAATTCTGCTTAAGCTGATTTGTGGCCAAATATTACGTATTTTGATACAAAATGTGTAATTCATTGTTTAATTTTTTAAATGAAGATGCAAATTCGACTTTATTTTGCAGTCGAAGTAATTTGTATCTCAAAGACTTAACTTTTCCCATTTTTCTTTTCCCTTCTGTGAGGACAAAGAAAGAAAAATTTTGTCAAATCTGCCAGTGAAGCCAATGCATAGCCCACTGAATATAGTCACCAAGGGATTAATGTAGCTCTCTGTGTTTTTCACTCTGGCCTAGTTCCTGCAAAATCATGTGCCTACATGATTTACTCCCATGAACCATCATATTGTATGTTGTCGCTAGGAAAAAAAAGGTTTATTCTTTCTCAAGTTACTGAATACAGAATTAAATTTAAGAAAGCCAAAGACCTACTGGTGTCAATAAAAAAGTTAGTTAGGTACTGGTCAGGAGCAGTAGAAACTAGTATTACAACATAAGGGCTTTTCTTTACTCATACCTCTTGTCCCTGCATTTATATGTGATTTAAGAACACTCCTTTTTCTCCAGGTAATGTCACTTGAGTGGATACAGGCAGGCACAGAAGTTAATGGTATGCTTACATAGTCTGAGGCACTGTTGGGAACAACCCTTCTGTGGAATGAAGTAGCAGCTTTAGTGGAAATATAATGAACAAGGGGATTAAAATGGAAGCATTTAGGCATATTTAGATTTTCAATTTTCTTTTCATGTCCTTTAAGCGATGTCTGTAATTCTGATAAAAATTCTTGAGTTGTGAAACAGTGGGCTCTACTCAGAAAACAATCTGAATTTCTTGGATGCAAAATGTATTTTTTTCACTTACTGCAGAATGTGATTTATATAACATCTCAGATGACATGATCTGGCATGTTTTTATGAATTCCTTTGCAAGGCAAAAGTGCCTCTAGTTGCAATTCATAGTAATGAGACTGTCTGCTGTAAAGTAACTGATTACAACGATGGCATAAGAAGCAAGCATGTTTGCCTTTCCAAGCCATTACCCTTTCCTTGCTTCTGGAGTACCTAAGCCTGTGTTCTGCAGCAATGGTATCCTTGGGTCTCTAAAAGCATTCATTTTGTCCAAACAGAATTTTGTGTACTTCACCAAATATATTAGGGTGGTGTTTTGGACTGGAGTTCAGCGAATAGGGTTAAATCCTTTTTATCTATTATTTATCTGACAGATAAATTTGAAAAATACAACAAAGCTCCATTTATAATTACGCAAAAAAATATTCACATGAAAATTTTTCCATTCTCTTTTGAATAGTGAAGGGTAAACATGTCTTAGCAATTGTCATAAGCAATATTATGATAGTTCCCAGTTGTCTTCATTACACGTACTTCTGGGTTACATTAGGGGACAACTGGACCAGATCCTGAAATGGTAGTTTTGATGGATAAGTAGCAAAAACCTGATGTGCATGCATGGGCATACGTTCACATAGATTCATGTTAAAATACTGTTGAGATAATTATCCAAATTTGCTTCCTGATAGAAGATCATCTGTCTCCTCCTAATAAGTAGTCATAGAAGGTTCGTGTAGCCATTTGCTGAAATAATTTTTGTCTCATTTAGCAAACATAGCTGGGAGTTTTGTTCTTGAAATAAGTGTAGCAAGTTGTACTTGAAAGCACGGAAACGTTGTGAAGATCTGGTCCCTGGGGAGCTTAGTGCAAAATTCTTTTTGAAGATCCCAGAATGAAGAAAATCCTGGCTATGCAGAGCCTCTGACAGAAACTGCAGTAGTGGAAGATAGGGGAAGGAGTTGCCAAGGCACTGAAGAACTTCAAAGAACATTGGAACTAGGGGCAAAAGTTCAGCCTAATTCTTGTGTTATCTGAACTCACTCACCCAACTCTATTGCAGAGCATCTGCATAAAATGGCTGGGGTCTGGCTGTTGCAATAACTGTACTTTTCTGGAATGTGACTGGAAATGTATAGTTAAAAAAATGGTTGCCAGTGAAAATGTTTTGAGAGGGAGCCTCTAGACTGAGTGAAGCCACCCAGCCTCATCTCATGGGGGATACACACTTCCCCACCTTGCCTTCTCCCAGCTGTGCGCTCCTGCCACTTCTGATGGTCTTGTTAGACACCTTGGTGACCCAGCTCAACTGCCTGCCATGGCAGAAAGAAAAGCTGCTGGGTTAGTGATTTGAATCAGCAAGCAAAAGAAACAGAGGATTAAGCAAAGGGCTTGAAACCATGAAGCTCAGAGCAGGAAGGGGGAAAAGACAGAAGCTTTCCTCCTTTTCAACATCCCTGAGCATTAAATGTGTTGAGGAATAAACTCAGTAAGTCACAAATGCTCAGTGTAAGTGCTTTCATTCTGGGTGAAATCTGGGATATGCTGGTAAAGCTCCTATTGATCAGACCAAGGTTTCATTCCAGGTTTTATCTTTTGATTTGTGTTCATTGATATTGGTGAACAGACTGGTTATGTAGTATCCGATAGGTACTTTGAATCCAGCTCAAGAGAATGTGTTGAAAACAACTCTAAGAATCTATTTACTTAAATAAATGTAAAACTTAATTATGATGCAATGAAATATTTTCCCACCATGATTTGTGCTGCTGCCAGCCCATGACACTTAGTATGGAACATTAGTAAATAACTCTAGGAGTTACTCCCTAAAATAAATTGTCCTACCCATCTTGATTAATTTACTGATTATGGAACATAAATATTCAGGTCATATCTGAATTTAAAACTGCAGGAACTGAAATGATGATGGTGAAGACAAAGACTCGGTAGCAATGCAGCTGGTTGCTAGTTTAGCTCAGAGTGGAAGTGTCAAAAAGCCCTGTTTACAGCTGATGGATGTAGTGTGTCATAAGAACTTTGGGGTTCACCTGCTTTTCACCTGCCTGTGGTGCATCTGCCACATCCTGTACCTTCAGGTGTAGGATCCTGTAGCCCTTCAGGGGGAGGGCTGCATCAGCAAGAGCTACAGCCGTCTTTCACCTGGCGGACTCTGCAAGTAACCAAGGTGTGACCTTTCACTGCTGATGCTGAGTGCCTTGCTGGTGGAGGCCTTTCATTGCCATGACCATGGGCCAGATGACCTTTATGGGTGCTGAACTTAATGGAAAGAAGACATTTCTTATTCTGAGGATATATCTGTTGATCATTTTGTACTGTGTTATGCTGTGTCGTGGAGATGCAGCAAACATAGGAAGCGTGCAATTTCAAAACTTAGAGGGGCAGAGCATGTTTCTAGGTGAAAAATAAAGTTTATAGCTTCTTTAGCAGACTGAAACCTATGATGCCTTTCAGAGATGTACCAGGTACTTCAGGAACAATTCTATCAAGGTTTATGTGAATACTTTTATTTTAAAGATACTGAAAATGAGATAAGATTAAGACTCATTATTGAATGTTTGCTTAACTTCTGACACATGATCTTGTTTCTTTCTAAATTAGGTCACTAAAATCAGATTGTATGTTATAAACAAACATCATTCTGTTTATATGTGATTATAAAACAAACTTGGAGGGTAAAGGCTGTAATTTTGAAACAGACAAAACTTGTATGCCCCTGTGAAATCCATATGGAAATTAGTTTCTCATACTCCAACCAAGATGATGTAAATGGACCCCAAAGAGCCGGTACAGTGTTGTCAGTGTACTCAGGGGAGTTGGAGCACTGTAAAGACATTCGCAGGTCAGAAATGAGGTTAATTGACAGGGAAGTGTGTGAGGACAGGAAAAAATTGCACAGTGCACGTCAGTGGGTAGAGCTGTCAGTTCTTCACTTGACTACTAGTATTTGTCGAACTAACACAGCGGGACTTCATTCCAGGAAAAGGAAACAAAAAAAGGCAAGAAGAGTCATCTTAGGACAACAACATTGTTTGGAAAGAGTTGTGTTTTGTGGATTTGTTCCAACATACCCACAGTATACATACACCTGTACACAATCTCCAGTCTGGCTTGTTGCTCCTGCTGGTGTGGCTGCTGTCTGCAGCTGAGGTTTGCAGAGCGATACCTGCCCTGGCTTTTCCTTGAGTGTTCTTGAAGCCCATAGCTTGAGTGTGCAAGCCTGGTTTTTCACTAGCGACAGTAAGTCCATCTTTTTTGATGTATCATATTGTGTCTTTTTTCTGTCTTCATCTTCTTCCATGAAGAGACATTTTGGATTTAGTGTGTGTTGTGATTCCAGCCTCCTCATGGCATTAGTACAAAATTTGCTTATAATGCAAATAATGCATGTTTCATTCAAGGCTTCAAAATACATGTCCCATTTTATAGATGCATAAAGACCAGGCAAGAATCTGTTTTTTTTTTCTTTTTTTGTTCTGTAGTGGCAGAGAACTGGCAAATCTGAAGCTTTCATGGCCTTAGATACCAAGAAAACAACACAGTAACAGGGTTAATGTCTGACTGATTTTTGGTCAGACCTTCCACTTTAACTATTGTTCAGTATTTTATTTTGTAATTGTCATTAACTGTTCTCAATCTTTAAACATATTTTAATTATAAATGCATTTTTTTATTATTTCTAAAATTTATGTAAAATAATAACCATTCAAGCCTGGTCCACATAATGAATAATTTCATCCAAGAAAACCCAGTACACCAAAACTGAACATATTATAGCTAGAAAGAGCCTCTTTTCCATTTAAAGACCAGCAGACATAACCCTGTTTTAGAACCTCACTGACTGAAGCTTTAGAAAAAATGCTTGTGTATTTCCAGATTTTACTTCATCTTTTATTAAAGTTTATATTAAAATGTAAATATGTAAATTATATAACAATCAACTAAATGCATAGAATCATTGTCTCCTAGAAAACACTTAGCAAATATTTTTGCTTTCTTCTTCTATTGTTCCAGAAATTTATTCTGCACAATATGTAAAAATACAGTCAAGAAAGCATGTCAAAAGAGTGAGCTCTGCTTAGTAGTCTCACTTAAAAAATAAATATGGTTTAATATAATGTTGAACAACTTCCTACATAGTTAATAACAAAACAGAAAAAGCAATATGCTTTGTCATTTTGGACAGACTTTTTTATTTTACTCTACAATAAGTTTGGCAGCTGTTTACGGATTTTGACTGCTTTGTAGTTTCAAACAAGTGTCTAGCAACATTATCAAGCTAATGACAGAATTCAGATCTTGAGGAGTCATTTCAGTTCATTTCACAAATAAGGATTGGATTTTGTTCTGTGTTTTAATTACTGATTATGAGCAGCCTCCTTAAATTTCTGTTAGATACTAATCCCTTACAGTAATTACGTTTCGTACTTGTGCTTCCCAGAATATACAGGGAATGTTTAGGAAGGGAATTTGTTTGACAGTGGAAATGCTTCTATAAGGAAGTACCTTGTCATGGCTTTTAAATAATAGGTAATGCATTCCATAATATAAAATGCTGGCATGGCATTAAGAAGAAATTGTGTTGTTCTCTATGTTCATTTTCTCAACACCAGTCATCAGTGAAGGAATGGCAACAATTACTTATAATTGTGCAATTTATATTAAGTGTCTTTCCAAGAACTTTTAAGGAAGCATGGAAGGAATGAACTGCAGAGCTAAAATGAATAGGAGTCAAAGCGTGTCATTGGAGGCACAACCCCAGCGGCCACAGTAGAGGCATTCTGTGAGCACTGCAGGCAGCAGAATGCTGCTCTTTTTTCAAAGAGAGCTGTTGGATTTAAAGGAAAAAAATCCTGCAGTAGAGGTGGTGGGAAAATCAGAGACAGGTTGGAGGATTCCCAGAGAGAATGAGCTGATGCATTTGAATAAAAAAAAATCTGTTACAGTGATTATGCACAGGTATTTTGCAATGAGTGATAACACTAGTTGTTGTTGTTTTTTAAATATTCTAACTTAGAGTATAAGTAAGTTGGTACTTTGGTACCAGTATTTGAAACGGTACAGCTGGAAAAGATTATCTGTCTTTCCGTTTGGTTGTGATTGTCATGGAGAGTCTTATTGTTGAATATATTCATGCGATTATTTTGAAGGCTGCATTCTTAAACAACAGCTTCTCATTGTGTATGCAATACCTCACTCTTAGCAGATCATATACTTCTGCAGAAGTCATTGTTTCTTAATACTTTTCTTTTTCTAATAAAACAGAAAATTTACCCAAGATTTTATATAGAAAGTGTTTGGCATTACTATTTCCCATTTCTACTGACCTTTCCTCCTCATCCTCACTTAAAAAGATACAGGGTTTTTTTTCATTACCTGTGTACTGGGAATACTGAAATAATAATAAAAACAATTAATTATGAGATTACTTATCTCTAAATGACCTTCCCTTATAATGAAGTTTACTCTGTTCTTTTGGCTTGGAAAAGTGCTTTTTAAGCTTTCAGTTCTGAATGGATGAGTTTAAGCCTAAAATTAAAAGTCTGCTTCTGTATGATGCCCAGCTTCCCATACCCCTTTACTAGCACTTAGTAGGAAGTGCTTAATGTATGCTAAAGTTCAGCATATACTGTTTCCTTGGCTTGCATAGGGTATTTAAAAGTATTTTTGCATTGTTGTGGCTCAGCTTCCTGCCTGCTCTGGTTTCTATCTTTCTCCATATGACTGGGTGTGATGAGAGGATGCTCAAGGGAAGTGAGCATTGTGGTAGAAATCCACACATTTCCTAGGTCTCCTCAAGGTGGGAAAATGAGGTGCCCAGTTACTTTTCTACTAGTGGATCTTCAGAAAGCCGTGAAGTGGACAAGAGAACAGGGTTTTAAGGAAATTAAGGACATCCAGTCTGGACTCACGGGGGTTTGCAATAGACTGTGATTTTCCCTTTTAAAGCAGATCCACGGCTGAGGGACCATCTGTCCTACAGAGGCACTGAATGCCCTGAGGGCAAATAGCTACTTTGGTTGAATTTTGAGATAAGTAAGGGAAGCCATGAATTTGATTTAGAACAGAAATGGTAAAGTAGCAGCTTAAATGTGTAGAACTGGTTTTAAAATAATGGCTTAATTTTGCCAGTCTACTATTTGTTAAGATTAATAAACATTACTGGAAAGATTCTTGAGTACTTTCAGTTGTCTCCAGGTTTTCAGATAAATCTTTCTTTCTGTATTATCCAGGCTCTCTGCAACCCTAAATTTCTGAACTGTACATTAAAAAAACCCAACCCAACCCAACCAAACAAACAAATGAAAAAAAGCTCAAGAAACAAACTAAACAAAACATGTAATTGCAACATTGTCACTCAAAAATCCACCAGAGCTGCTCACAAGTTTTCTTTTTTTTTTTTCTGAATGAGTGACTCTGGCTAATTTAAAGAAGCTCTGGATGATTTATAGAGGCTCTCTTACATCCTATGGTCACCTTTTTCCCCTCAGGATCAAAATTAATTGCTCATGTATAACTGCAAGCAGTAAAATGCCTGGCTACCTTCAAGTCTATCACACCTGTTGTATGCAGTTAATAACAAAGTCCTTGAAAATATGACTTAAATGATCACATGTGTATACATTTTATAGGTTAGGTGTCTCGGTTTGGGGATTGCTAAGCGGGTAAGACTGAGACTATTCTTTGCAAACAAGGCATGCTTCTTGCATCCCAGAAAATATGTAGGGAAATTGTTATCAGTACTTGAACTGATATGTCACTGCACAAGTACCAGGAAGTCCAGATAATTATCTCAAGCTTTTTCAACTTAATCTCAAATACAGCATTTCACACAGAAACCATTTTGCCTGTATTCTGGAGTAAGGACAATGCAGCTTTTTCATATCAGCATAGGTTCAGATTGAAAGGGATCTCAGGGATCTCTGGCCCAACCTCTAGCCCAAAGAAACATCAGCAAAAAGATCAGGTAAAGTTGCTTATGGCTGTATGCAGCCTGGTCTTGAAAATGTCTGAGGATGAAGAGCCTCTCACAGCAATGCCTGGCTGTCCTGATGTCCAGTCAGAAACTATCTTGTTTCATTTTAAGTGTGCTGTCCCCTTCTCTCCAGACACATTGCTGTAGGGAGTCTGGCCCTGTATTCTTGTTAACCTCATCATAGCTATTGGAATGCAGTTATTTCCCTGTTTGAGACAAAAACAGAGACAGATTATTCAAGCCTTTAAAAAAAACCAGAAAATGTTGATAGGCACATTAGCACTTAGGAAAGGACATCAAGGTTTTTTTCACAGAAAATTCTGTAATAACTCTTTAACAAATATTCAGATACCATTTGATTGTGATCTAGTAGATGTTTACAGGATTATATTTGTTGGTGTGTGTTTTCCTAATATGTTAGGAAAGAGAGTACTAGTAACCAAGAGAAAGGTGCCACGTACTGAATCTAAGAGAGGGAAACCTGTGTCCGAATCATGGGAAGCTGTAGGACATGTGACAGCAGACAGGGCAAGACGGCAGCGTTTCAGATACTGTGGAATATTCTTGAGAGCCTTCTCTGGTATCACAGTGACTGAGAATAGGTCCAATCGAGCATATAGTGTTTACATCCCTCCAGCGTCTTCCCTGGGGAATGGGGCAGGAAGAGGAGAGGGAAGGAAGCAAGGGATGATTGATGGGTTTTAAAAAGCTTTTCCCCGCGAGGGGAAGGTGTGGTCACTGTACGGCATCTCCAGCTAACAAAGCCCTCCCGTAGGTGGAGCAGATGTAAGCTTTGTCACCCCTTTGGGGTGACTGCAACACTGCCCAGAACAATATTGTTCTTCTTTTTCACTGGAGAATAGAGATATTAGCAGGAGAAGTAGCCTGCCACCATTACAGTTTGTACTGCTTTAAGATGGTGCTTCAGCACTGAGTCTGATTGTGACATCTGTGACCAAGGGGCTGTAATAAGTAAGACCAAAGCACAGATCGCCTACTATGTGTGGCACATCTTGGGAAGGCATGAGCTACATTTCTGTCAAATGAAACCACAGGTACATGAACATATTAAGCCAGTATAATCTGATACTGCTGCCAAAACAAGCACTCGTATCCACCCTCTCACCCCTGCCTATTTTTGCTCACATGCTACCTCCTCCATTACACTGGCACAAGCAGCAGCATAGCCACATGCTGAAACAGACAAAGGAAATGATCTGGAAGAAAATTAACCTGATCAGAGGGGGAAAAAAAAGTTTCACCCAGAATCAGTTGCTGAACCGTTGCTTTTTCAGCAGTGATGCCAACTGATGTAAAGCCGGCATGACGCCTTAACCAGACTAGGGAATATGAATTTATCCTAGTATTAAGTCTGTGCTAGCTTTATGCCAGCAGTGGGAATACAAATGACCCTGCACGTAGTTAGGGTAGTACAGACAGACGGTACCAGATCTGGTATAAAGTCTGCTGGTAAAAACTTATTCCATTAAAGGTTTTCCAGTGCCAGTGGTCACCATGTGCCTGCAGTGCTTTTCATCCAGTACTAGCAGCCCTAAACTTGTGTTATCAAATCAAGGCCAGGCTGAACGAGATCCATTTTAGGACTTGAAAGAGGGAAAAAAAAAGGAAAGTTATGAAGACTGTAATTCTGCCAAGTGACAATGATTTACCATAAGCTGCTGTGGTAGCAATATAGGATACCAAAATATTTGGGAGATTATTTCTCGGGAAGCCAGTAACTGAAGATTGTGGCTTTTGTAGATACTGATGCCAGATGTTATTTGGCCTTTCAGTAATTAACTACCTGGCAATTTTCTGTTTCTTCACAGCTGTTTCCCTTGTCACGTTGGGGTGTGTGAGATCGGGGCCACAGTATTGTCACAAAGAGGAAGAGAAACCAAAAGGTGGCTGATGATGTATGTCCATGACAGAAAGTCTTCTGCAGTGTCACCGATCAGAGTCAGTGGCCTCACAGAGCCATAGCTCTGGACATTCTTAGAAACTAGATTACCAACATCACTAAGCAATGTAAATGTAGTAGTGTAAACAGTAGTGACTGAAGTTGGAAACTCCTTTCCGTGTGTCCCAGTCTCGCTGCCTAAGAACTCTAACGTTTCCTAGGCCCAAATTTCGTGTAGAAACTAGGAGTTTCCTCCTGCTTCCCAAATGCTGCCTTGAGGCACTGTAGAGGGCTGTCACCGGATGTTCCTCCCCCCTCCCCATCTCTGGTCTAGAAAAACTTGAGAGTTAAAGCCTGTAATATTTACCGCCCTCGAAGCCGCCAGCGCTGCAGCTGGGGGGGGGCACAGAACCCAGATGTGCCCGCACCGCCCAGGGCTCTGCGGACCGTCCCGCGGCCCCGGGGGTCGGGACCCCGCCGGGCGCGCCCCGCGGCGGAATGCGCGGCACGCGGGCCCGCCNGCGGCCGGGCGGGGCGCGGGCCGAGCGGGGGGAGCGAGGAGCCGCAGCCGGCGGAGAAGGGACGGAGGCGGAGAGCGCCCTGCAGCCCCGCCGCGCCGCAGCCCGGCGGCCGCCAAAGTTGCTCCCCGTCCCGAGGGGGAGCGGGGGATCAGGAGGGGCGATGATTTTCCCCAGCAGCAACAGCAGCGCGGCGGGCGGCGGGCGGACCCCGTATCGGAAGCAGGTAAGGGAGGATATGTGTGGGTTTGTGGCTCCCTCACACCCGCGTTCCCCCCGCAGCCCCGAGGTGCTGGGGGAGGGAGAGGGATGGCGGCTAGCGTGAATTGCAGCTTGTAGCACGTTCGCCTCTCGAGAGCTGGGATTTACGGAAAGAAAGTCTTTTCTCTTTTTTTTTTTTCACCCCCTCTTAAAAACCGCGCCATGACCTTGCCGAGTGCCTGGGCGGCCGCCGCCGGGTCACCTTAGCGGGCGACATGCGGGGCGGTGCGGGGCGGCCGCCGGCCCCGCTGGGCTCGGCAACAGGTTAGAAAGGACCCGGTGTCGCAACAGCGAAACTTCGGGCTGGATGTTTTTCGCTCAGCGTGAAATGAGTGAAGGGATCTGGGCGCGTTCTTACTTTCAAACAACCCTCCCGAAAACCTCCGCCGTCCCTCGGGCGCGCCCCTGCTCCCCCCGGGGAGGGCCCGGGGGTACCTGTGACATTTTATGGGCAGAGAGATCGCTCTGATAAGCTCGGCGCACTCGCATCTATGGAGCTGTGCTGAAAGAGGTATTTCTTTGTTTGTTTGTTTAGTCTCTGGAAATAAAATATTTGAAATAGTTGGGTTACAACCTTGCCGGGCCGTTTGTCTTTGGCTGCGCTTTTTAACCACAAATATACATGCAATGTTGTTATTAATGTTACATTATTTTCTGCTTAGCGTGTTATTTTTCATTGACTTTTTGATTAAAAAAAAAAGAAAAAGATCTTATATTTTTAAGTTAATGGGAAAGCGTGCTGTGTGTGTGCACCAGAGGGTAAATGGAGTAGAGGTCACTGACAAGCTCCTGGCTTGACAAAGCATGCCAAAAATACTATGGCAGGCTTCTTTCCAGGTGAGGAAAAATCCTTCCGTGCCTGCTGCTCTTAGTAGCTGAAACAAGTAATTTGACGGATTCAGAAAGCAATACTGGGCAAGTTTGTCCAATTTTGTACGGGATTAATGGCAGAAATAGCAAATCGAATATCACTGCTGCAGACAGTGAAGGGTTTCATATAAATAATAAGGAAAAGGACTTGGAAATTTTGATATCTTGGTGTGTTGTAGGGATGGCACATGATGTGTGTGGCTAACCTGCATGACAGTCAAAGTTAGACTTTCATATGTTCTTGAAGCTCAAACAAAAGTTGCTGTTTCCTTTCTCCTCGCCGTTATTTTATAGAAATATCTTTTTGATAAGAATTGTTGGTGTGTTATCTCAGCGGTGCTCTGCAGATGCTGCCCAGCAGTGCATGGAGTTATCTTTGTATCTTGTACTCGAAGTGTTCAAGTCCATACATAACAAAACATGCTTTTTGTGTGTGCTGGATTTGGTTTGTTGTTAATAAATGTCCTGGATACGCCCATGCTGATGATCTTGTCTGGTGCTGCTGCATACTTTATAAATGAAGCCAATTTATCAGATACTATTTCGTACTCTCCTTGCAAGGATCATTAATCGAGCAAGGCCCTTAGGTGGCTGTGCAGTGTGTCAGGCGCTGGGCAGGGTGTTGGCAGGAGGGAGGGCAGTGGGGCCAGGCCTCGTGCTGGCAAGGCTGTGTTTTGTGTGCGGATGTGAGTTTGCCTGCTGGTCTGGAGCAGGCTGATAAGATGCTCTTCTTTTCACAGTGCACTCCTTAGATTCAAAGAGCTAAAAGGGCTGACTGAATCAGAAAAACAAACAGACCCTTTTTTCCCAATAGGCAGAGAAAGAAATGAATGCAGGGGTATTATGTGGGCTTAAGACCCTGGGTACCAAAGGTTTCTTTTGTTAGTGTGTAGCTATTCTCTGCTCAAACACTTCCTACATAAGGAGCCGGGGTCTGTGCCTTTCTCCAGCTAAGTCCATGGAAAAGTCCTATTAACTTCATTCATGTAGGCTAACGTCATTTAAAGATTGGCTTTCTCATCCCCCTTTCGCTCAGACTTCACCTGCAGGGGTGAGCTGATGTCAAACAGTGCTGAAAAGTGTTGTAAGGCAAATATTTCAACTCTTGATAGCTAGAAAAGTTCAAATTAAGTCTCTGCATGCTCTGTGTAACGCATATCGAAAAAATTTTGTTATAGTTGTGCTTTAGCCTGAGATAGTAGGTACTATTAGTGTAGGAAAAGTTGTCAGCTGGATTTCCTGTGCTAACAGCATGTTGTGTATGAAGCTGAAAGAATTTTAAGTAACTTAAAAATGAAATTAAAATCTTTCAATTAGCTTTTATGTCTCTATTGATATTGTAATATGTATGATGTCTGAGTAATATAAGAAAACTTCATATTTAGCACTGTTCTGTTTCATTTTTAAGAGTCTATAGGAGTTTCTGGTGAAAAAATGAGTGATTAACTGAAAAAATGCAAGGTGACTCTGTCTTTATTTATTTTTAAGGCACCGTAATGTAATATGGGTTTGTACCTTAATTTAACACTGACAAAATACCATATAGCTGCAGTAGGTCCAGAGCTTTATCTATATTCCCTTTTTGTTTTCCCAAATAACTATGTTTTGTTTTATAAACAAATCTGCTTATAGTATTATGCTTGTTACCTGCTGTGTCTACACTCAGGCATGTAGGAGTCAGTCGACATTCTCAGTTTCAGATCAGATTTGATTGGGTCGTGCCTGGTCACCTTCCCTCTTTTAGAGTACTAAAATATGGTCTCTGAAGTTGTATTTTCAAAAGGATTTCCTGTGTTATGGGCAGCCAGGCATGTTAAAAATATTCCTACCCGGCTTAAAAGTTAGACATTGCTTAAATGAGTGGCAGCTCATTTGAGAATTGGCTTGAAATGCAGATGCAGGCCTAGTTAAAGAATGAAAGGCACACAGTATCTGCAGTAATAACCTACCACAACACTCATGGCCATACATCCTGTCTATAAAAGATAGGCGTAAGGTAATATTTTTACTAACAAGGTTACTTAGGCTAGGCAAAGAATGCACATGTGTGCATCTGGAATGCAAAGGAAACAAAATGGCATACAATATCCTGCTTTATACAGGCTTTTTTAGCTCTTGTTTTGTTGAGAACAAGATGATTCTCTGTCCCTCCTCCCACTTTTGTTATTCTCATGTAAATCGGGAGGCGCTCCTCTGAAGTAAATATTTCTACGTTCTGTAAAATTATCATAAATGGAAAATTAGGCTTTCTTCTGCCATCTGCTCCTCGAATCTACAGTGCTACTGCAGCTATTTGATTAGGGATTTTAAATTGCTTTGTGCAGGGCAGTTTCTCTGCTCTCAGGTTTCTAGACGGGGAAGCCAGGAGCAGCTCTGGAGGCCTGGGATGGAGGCGAGCAGGGGGTCCTGCCACCACAGCCTGGGTGCTCAGCCCGCTGTCTATGCCTTTTAACAGCTTTACCCAGTAGCAGTGGTTCTTGTTACATTTTGATGAGTGTAGTATTTGTCTCACCAGGATAAGGTGATTTACATAGTTTGCTGCTTTCCAGAAGATTAACTGGGTGTAGCTGCACGTGAGGAATTTAACACTGATTCGATGTTTGACCTGTGTAAGTAGAGACAGACAAAGCTTTTGATCAATCTTTTCATGCAGCTCTGTTAACATCAAGTGTCATGTTGCATGTTGAGTTTTATTAAAAGTGGAAGGTTAAGGTGGTTTTCAACAACGGTTAAATGAAGAAAACTATTGCCAATCTCAGGCTAAAAATCTAGATTAGACTTTGACTCTGTCTATAGGGTTAATCTATCAAGAAGCTACACCTGTAATCCTACTTTATTATTTCGCAGTTGCCACCGTGTGTGGTGTCTGTCTCTGTGTGTGAGAAGGAACCTCATTAAACTTGCAAGACCCAGGCATGGTCATAACTCAAAACATGCAGCTCTATGGAGCGGTGTTTGCCCAGAGCTCTGACATGACACCTCCTGTGTGTGTGGATGGTGCTGCAGGGG
This sequence comes from Neodrepanis coruscans, assembly GCA_013400695.1. Classification (NCBI taxonomy): domain Eukaryota; kingdom Metazoa; phylum Chordata; class Aves; order Passeriformes; family Philepittidae; genus Neodrepanis; species Neodrepanis coruscans. The sequence goes on from VYZS01072959.1 coordinate 80,597, forward strand.
AGAGAGGTGGGGGAGAGTTGAGGAGCCCACGATTGAAAAAAATAACATTGGTTACATAAATAAATGGAATTAGTTTCTTTTTGTTTCTTTAGTAGAAAACTGTGTAAAGTGGAATTTTGTATCGCTGGCTTGCTCTGAGAGAATCTATTCCCTTTACATTGGATACAATGTTAAAGGGTCGACCGGGGTTTCACAAGCTGAAACTCCTGTGTTAAGTACCAGCCATTTTGATTTTTTAAGTGCATCTCTAAGATCGTTTGTGAAGTTCTGCTTTATTCTCAAAAAAGCAAAACCGCTCAGTCAGTGTGTTTCTATGCTTGTAACCAATCGTGCTTCCTTTTATTTCTTTTATTCACATTATCTTGTCGGGCATGATGTTACAGATTATGAAAAGTGATATGATTATCTTATCTGTATTTAACAATTAGAAGGTTTTGTTTAGCATTTCTAACAGGGTGAACAATATAATTTTATCTTTTTGTACGTGTTACTGTTCAAAGTTTGCCATTAACATTCACATGGAAAAGAAGATAGTCTGTGTCTTGAACATCTGTTGTTTTGTTTTGGGTTCATTTTTTTCCAATGAAACTTCCAACTGTTAAAAAAAAATGCTTGAGTTAACACATTTCTGGAGGGTTAGATCCTTTAAACTAGGACTGCTGGCAGGGAGGAGAGGGGAAGGAAGGAAGGGAGGGGAAAATCCTTTCCTGAGAGCTTGAGATGGCTCCTGAAACATCCGCACAGTGCTGCAACCAAGTAAATGAAAATAATGATCATTTGACATGATAACTGATTAAAATTGGCCTTTACTTGTTGCACAAGATGGTGTGTAACAAAAGAAGTCAGTGGAGAACAGGAACCTTTTGTACTGTCTTTCCCTCATGGATCTGTTTTCCACTTCTTGTGAATGTTTTTCTCTTTTTCAATGTAAATATCTTACTTGGGGGACAGTCTGTGAAAGCTTATTAACCTGTAGTCCTAATGAGAAGGAGATATTTTGATCTTGGGTGAAGTGTATTGGTTGGAAGTTTTCTAGTAAGCCAACAGAAGCACATTTAAGAGTTCTCAAACCTTGTTAAAGTAATTGTGAGTTATTTTGCGTACGTTTTAGAATTGCGGTGTACTGTGGTAATTATAACAGCCCTGTAGAAGCCACTGTATTTGAAGCTTCCTGATGCAACAGGAAAGGGAAGGGATGAGATAGAAATAGAGGAGAAATGTGGAGGGGAACTATGATTAGATAAGCACAAGCCTCCTAACCCAGCAATTTAGGAAACATTCACACAACAAAAAAATCGTGTGCTGTAGGGGCTGGTTACTGTGATTAGCACAGCTTTAGTTAAGGCACTGTAGCTGCAGCTGTGTATTCACCAAACCTGTGCATTTAGATGCACTAGATATCTAGCAAATATTTTGAAGTCTTGTAAGCTCTTCAAAACAGAAATATAGTTGCACTGCTTTAAAAATGTCTTTTTTGGAATTTGTGATGTAGTATAAGGAAATATCTTTATAGTCTGTTGCAAAATAAAAGTTGATAATTATGGATATGCACAAATATATAATAGTGTAATATAAAATACCTTTTCATTCATGTGTCCTCGTAAAAGCCGTGTTGTTTGCTTAACCATAATTGTTTAGGAAATCGCTGGTGTGTGTCTTATTTGTTTAAAGTATTCTGCTCTAGAGAAATGATGCGTCAAATATAGTGGGTGTTTAGAATTTATTTATTCAGTTGGTAGAACTTTGGGAGGTTGCAGTGGAAGCAATGGATTGTTCTGGGGACCCTCATTTGAGCTTTGTTTTCCTTGGTTGAAGAACAGCAGAAACACCTGGGCAAGGTGAGCATCAAACTTAGTCCAGCCTAACACTTACCTGCTTGTGAAATGAAATGCTTCTTTACAGAAATTAAACATATATAACTTTTAATTTCATCATTGATTTTTGATAATGTCTCTTACTGGCAATGGCACTTTTGCACCTTATTCTGGATTTGTTGGTTTCATGTTTCATTGTTTATTTTTGATTTTTTGGGGTTTTTTTTATGCTTTGTTGAGAGGGGAATATATTTCCTTACCTTCTACTGTTTTCTGTTCATTTATATCTGAATCTACCATATGGTGCTTTGCTTCAAGAAAGTGGAAACATGGCTCCTTAGGTTAACTATAATTCATATATTCTGTCATTTGGGTGCTACGGCATAACAACGTTAGAATTCAGTCCTGTAGGATATTCGAGATATGTATTTTAGTGTGCATGAGGGGTGAAATCTAAGGATTCGGGTGTGAGTTTGGATGAGCTACAGGGAACTTTTCTCAGGATTCTTAGTCACTGCTGAGCACTTCTCGTGCCCATGGTATTACCAGGTCTTTGGAAGGCTGCTGCAACATAGTGCAGCTATCTTTGACAATCTGAAGCAGTGTCTGTAGATGCTTGACTCCTCTGAGGTGATTCAGGGTCCTGTTTTAAGGTTTACCTGACCCACAGAAACTTCATCAGGTTATGCTTGTGCCATTGCAACAATTAGAAATCACTCAAAACACCAGGCAAGCAAGGGTAAAATCAAATATAGATCCTAATTTACAAACCCACAAGTAAAAATATAGAATTCTTAAAAAGCAAGGAATGGAAAAAACCCAAACAAAATAGTGGTACAGGATCTGAAAGTTTCCTTTACCTTGTATGCAGCCCCGTGGCACATGACCTTCATTCTTCTCAGGAAGACTCTGGTTGTTGTCCAACACTGGTGCCTCAGAATGTGTTCAGAGAAGAGTCTGTGTTTTAAGGCTCTGTATTTCTTTTTATACTTAACCCACTTAAAGGTAAGGGGTAGAGGTTTCTTTTTATTTTTTAAGGAGATGCTGCCTCTTTCACTCAGCCTTCTTTCACCAGACCATAAATAGTTTTTTCCTGGTTTGGAAGTAGTGATGTCTGCTGGGCATTGCCAGGTGCAATGCTATCTGCCCAGACTTCAGAGTGCTCTTCAGCTAAGCACTGAAGAGATGATTGATGTGTTGCAAAGAAGTTTCCATGCTGTGAAATGATGAATGAATTTCAAATCTTGTGGTGTTTTTCTTTGTCTTCTGCCTATATGTATGATTTGCTAATAATACTTCAATTGCTTGTGCAACAGACTTTTTAATCAGCTACCCCAGGAGTGGGGGAGACCCTGTCACTTCAGCCTCTGCAGGTCACTGGAAGCTGTGTGTCACCTTTTTGCCCACCTTTGAGCATGTCCACGATGTCCATTTGGAACTGTTTTGTATGCGTGTATTGCTACATGCATATGCGTGTTGGGCTGGCTTGGCTTGAGGTTTTAAATAACTTATTACAGCATAAAATTCTTTGAAGAACATAATGTAGAAGTAACATACAGTACAACTTTGTGTTAACTTGGCCCACTGTGGTTGTGCTGTGGGAGAAGAGGGGCGGAGCGGGTGTGCCATGAGCATATGTGAACACATTGCATGACCAGGGGCGTGCCTCCTGCAAGACCAGGAAAGCAGCACCCACACTGGATAAACCTGGGCTTTGGCAGAGCCAAGCACACAGTTCTACTGACTTCTGTCTGGTATGAAAGCAAACCACCAGCAGGACAAGATCCTTTGAAGTGTTTAGTGGTCTGTCTTGCAGATAAGTTCAAGAAGAGTTCTAAAAATGTGGGTCTGAAGTTTAAGACTCTTGCTTATGCCAGTGCATATTTGCATACCCAGTGGTGCCACTGCATGGGGTGAGACTGCTGACATCAAGAAGTGCTTATTGAGACAGAACCAGAAGATTTCTGAATTTCCCCAATGAGAAACCCAAGTAGAATAGTAGGTGTATCCTTGGGTTGGTGTTAAACTCATATTCAACAGAATCAAATGGTATTTAAATTGTTTTAATGTTTTTCCACTCAATCTATTTGGCTTTCATGATCTTCATCATGATAGTGCTTCTGCTTATTTAAAAGTACTTCTGTGTAATTTGGAAAAAACATTTGAGTTAGGTATTAAATACAACCACTTAACTACTAACCTTTGAAAGAGGGGCATTTTTGGCTTTTATTAGACATTCCAAGAGATATATCTCTGAATGCTACTTGTGAGAAATACTTACTAAATCTGGGTCTTGGAAAAAAGATTTCTGCAGTGTTTAGCTTAAACAAAAATATAAATGATAATGCTTCCAATTCACATGTTTACAAGTAAATATTCCAGAATTAGGGACAATTTTTGAAGTGGGAAAACCATCCTGCAGTACTGAGGAGCTATAGAGTGTATTTGAAAGCTTCAGTAATTTTAATGGTAAAGAATGCCAACATGTAGTTCACTGTATAGAATTTCAGTTGGTTAAAGGTGCTAGTGAAACTTAGGGAACACTGCAGCACCAACAGAAGAATGCAGGGGCTTTTTGCTTGTTTGAAGTGCTCTAAGAGCTGCCTCCAGTCCTAGTTACAATATTCTACAGTGCTGTGGGGGGTAATGCAAGATGGAAATGGTTAAGGAAGTAATTGTTTCAGCATTATGTTGATATTTTAATTGCTGTAGTGACAAAATCATGTTAACTTTGGAACCAGGCTTTGTCAGATTGCCAGCAAACATACTGTTCTTAGATCTGTCAGGTGTGGAGTGTCATGGTCTCGGAAGTCACTAAGAGCTGAGGACTGGCTTAGTGATTAGAAAAGGCACTCTGGCTTTCATGTAACCATTCTTTATGTATTCTGCTAAATTGTTGGGAATTCCCTGCCCTGAAGCTCCTGACCATTTTGTGCTTCCTGGTTTAATGTTTCTTTTCCAACTTTATCGTTTTAGTATTATTAATGTATGGGTTTGTAATCCAGTGTGTAAGACAATGGAAAATAATCTAGCCTGTCTGTGTGTTTTTTCCTTCCATCAAAAGGTCTTATTTTGGTGACTTTCAACCCTCTTTCAAAATGACTGAATCCATCACCACCTTCTTGCATTACCCC
>VYZS01072960.1:0-11578 GCA_013400695.1 Neodrepanis coruscans
TTGATGAAGTGATGTTGGTAATACGTTGGACTTGCTAATCTCACAGGTCTTTTCCAACCTAGTTAATTCTGTGATTTGTATGATTCTATGGTTAAGAAAGAATAGGAATGAGAAAACCCATGGGTTGAACTAAAGGTAAGGAGATTGCTTACCAAATACCATTAGAGGAAAACAGACCAATTTGGGGGAATATTAACTTAATTTACTGCCAATTAATATATATGCATATATATATAATTACCATTTCAGGTATTGGAAAAAAACCAAGCAAGGAAAGAAAGAAACACTTACATACTTAGGGAAAATACCTTTCTTCTTCTTTTTCAAGGTCAGCTTCCCTTCAAACTTCTCTTCTCCTTTTCACTATCGATGCAGGTTATGCTCAGTGAGGTAAAGGCTGGTGCAAAGGTCTTGTGGTGGTGTGATTCGTCTCCATGCTCTTTCATTCTCCTCTCCTTTCCTCTCCTCTTTCTCTATCTTCCCCCATCCTTGGTGTTGCCTTTGTTGTTTCTCACTCTCTCTCTCTCTCCCTCTGGGTTTTCCCCCCTGCTTAAATTAACTTTCTTAAATTCCCAGAGGTGCCACCTTCTTGACTGGGAAGCTCAGCTATGTCCTTTGGTGGATCCATTTGAGACAGCTGGAAGTGACTTTGTCTGGCATGGGACTGCCCCATGCCTCTTCCCATAAAGGCCATCCCTGCAGCCCTACCTGCTGTCAACACCTTGATACCCGAACCAAATGGGAAACACGTTGGGAAATTTGTTTGAATCTGTTTGAATGAAGGGGTTGCCTTTTTTCTGAAGGATAATTATTTGAATAATTCATTATGAAAATACTTTGCTATGGTTGATATTATAGAAAAATCAAGGTTAAACATATTTTTTAATTTAAGCTGGAAATAACTATGATTTCTGTGGCTTAATTTCACAATTTTGGACTGTGTCGTAGTGAAAATTCTACTACTTGCAATTATTGTCTCCATAGATTTTGCATTATATTGCACTACTATACCCAAGGAACAAAATTCTCTGCCATGGTCTTCACTAAAAAGCTCTCAGAAATGTATTTCTATACATTTCTGTGTCATCTCGTTTCAGATTTCTCACTATCTCCATGAAAAGAGATGTAGAGTCTTAAATTGGTTTGAATGTTGCTGACATATGAGGTATTGTTTGTATTTCTCTGACATCCCACAGAGATGTTATGAAACACTGAAATCAGTTCTATATTCCTCATCTATATAAATGTACAGAGCAGTATAGATCCTGCTGGGTGACCTGAGAAGACAAAAAGCACTCCACAGTATACTGTTTTTATCCTGGCTAGAGGTAGATTTCTTCAAAGTAGCTAGTATGGGACTGTGTTTTGGGTTTGTGCTGGAAACAATGTTGATAACACAGGGACGTTTTCCTTACTGCCGAGGAGTGCTCACAGCATCAAGGCTTTTTCTACTTCTCACTCCACCCCACCAGAGTGGGGGCTGAGAGTGCACAGGGATCTGGGAAAGGATGCAGTGAAGACAACTGACTCCAGCTGACCAGGGGGATTTCCCATACTATAAGGCTTCATGCTCACTAATCAAGTCTCAGGCAAAAGGGAGGAAGGTTCAGAGTTAATGTGTTTGTCTTTCCAAGTAACCATAATATGTGACCAAGCCCTGAGCTCCTGGGGATGGCTGAACACCTGTCTGCCCATAGGGAGTGGTGAATGAATTCTGCATGGTGATTTGGTGTGAGTTCAACTTTTTCTTCATCTATTAATTTGTCTTTACCTCAACCCACAAGATTTTTCACTTTTATTCTTTCAATTCTCCCCCAATCCCAATGTGAAAGGAGTGCTCAAGCAATGTATGGTGCTTAGTTTCCGGAAGTGGTTAAGCTACAACACTCCAAAATTAGGGAGAATTATGGACTAAACTGAACAACAGAGATGTTTTATTTTTGGACAAAATATCTACAGAGGAGTTATAATATCTGAAAGATGTTTGACTTTGCCCAGAGCATGCTCTCTGCCTTGCCCAGAATTGCCTTTTGCCAGTCTGTTCATTATCCATAAAGTGATTGCATTTATCCTTGGGATCAATGATAAGATTACAGCTCTATCTTGTCATCTGCTTTTTACTGGTCTGGTACCCTCACATAGATGGTGTTTCCAGAAAAGAGAGAAGAGCGCTCAGTCCTGGAGTGCAAGGCTTGGGACCAGCAGTGATCTATCAGTGCAGGCAAGGATCTGCTCTGTCTTCGGAGTCTAGTTGTCCTGCTGTCTCACACAGTATTGAGGGTTCCTCTTCTGGAACACTGTCTGACTCAATAATATTTCAGCATCTCTTCTTCTTCACAACTATCTTTCATGAGCCAGAAAAAGCACCTTTTTTTGTGGATTATGTCCTTGATCTGCAAGGCAAGATATCAGATCCAATATGAAGACACTTTCATCAGGAATATCAAAAACAATCTATCAGGCATGTGAAAAAATAGTGTAAGACACATTTTTCTTAGACAATATATTTTTAATACTTCTTTAGATACAATGAATATTGTATTGACATTTCTCAAAATGATAAACCAAATTTTATGATTTTTTTCATGTCTTCAGGGTTGTAATTAATTGTCTACAGAGTTTAGTTGTTGGTGAATTTTCTCAGATGAACTAATTTGAATTAATTTGTCTTATCTGATATGACTGCTTTGAATATTATGTTCTGTAACCAGACAAATGTGGATTTGATACCCTTTCTTGTATGATTAAACTTGTGTTTGTTACAGCAGGATTACTGCTGCATTCAGATGCTGCCCCTTACAATTTATTTAGATCTTGCTCTCTGACAAACACACACAGATGAGAAGGAATAACTGAAGGTTTCATAAATTACAATTATCTTTTACCACAAATGTGTAAGTATTCACACAGTCATCTAATCTTTATCTAATTCTAGAGATTGCTCAGCAGGTTGTTTGGTTTTTTTTCCATCAAATCTTGCATCCATTTGGCTACAGTTTTACTAAATGTGAAGATGATATTTTCCATATCATGGATATATGCAATTATATTTGGAATTATAAATAAATCTTCAGGAAGATCAGTTCATCCATTTCAATGAGAAAAAAGTACGGTTTTTTCCACAAAAATAATGGTCATTCTAAGCACCGAGTAAGAACAGGCTTTTATGAAAAAAATATGATGTGGCTGTATAATCAAAGATTATACCTTATTTTGCTTTGATCAGAGGGAAGAAATTGAGAATTAGAAATCTGCACTTAGTACTAGGCATTTGACAGTAAAACTTTAAAACTCTTTTAATGTCTGTTTCTATATGAATGCTTGTGTTTATTTAAAATTACAGATTATTTTAATCTCAGATCCTGAAATTTTTAAAGTACATACCATTTGATTTTTCAGGTGTTAGACTCTTGACTGTTCAAGTAGCAGCAAGTTAAGTGAGCAACACAATGTGCAGACAGGAGTACAAGGAGTGTCTTCTGTCACCAAACTGCCTTAAGCTGTTTAGAGAACTTCCCCTGTGGCTGGTTCAGATGAATGAGCATAATTAACATGAATCTCCAGTGGCAATGCAGATGACAAACGGATGATTATGCAGTGAAAATCTTTGCTTTTATGTTACCAAATCTGTTGCTGTGATTGTTATTCTCTCTCCCCCTCTTTCTCTCCTCCCTCGCACTTTGGGGTATTTTAAAAATAACAAAAAGATTCTTGCTCAAAAAATAGTAACTAGTGAGTTCTACAGTAGGCTTACCATTAAATTCAGAGCTTCCATGAATAAGGAGTTCTAGCTAATGAAATAGAAACTGAAAGATCAATACCACTCAAGTAAATCCACTTGATCCAGTCTATCACTACTGATGTTTTGATGGCAATAATTCGATTTTTCACAATGCCTGTAGAATTGGGATGGTAGCAAGCAGTCAATATAAAAGTTCTGTAAAATAAAGGCATGGAATCTATATGATTTCATAGGCAACACTGAGATTCTTCTTGATTCTTCAGCAGTAACTGAGTCCAAGTCAACTAATCAAAATATGTGGAAGCCACATTTTTATCACAATTATTTAATTTTTTAACAAGGACATGGCTCTAAATCAATCAAGTAAACTATCACCTCTGTGAAAGGCACTTTGGTGGCAGAAATGTTACATGAGTATTGCTTACTATTGTGCTCAGAAAGTCTAGAGAACAGAGCTCAAGAAAGATACTAGAAGGAACATAGTTTCAGACATTAAGGAACAGCTGACAAATATCCACCCTAGAAGAACAGGAGAAGAAGCCTCTTTTTGTTCTTTTTAGGAAGGTATCAGTGAAACTCTACTGCCTTACATCTTAGTTCTGTTGGTTTATCTGGGAATATCATCTAGACGGAAGTTTTTCAAGGGACTGAAGTGAAACACTGAAATTCAAAATCCTGGCTGAACATAGTAAAAAGAGAACAAATAAGACACTTGAAACCAGGACAATTGGAAAGATTCATAAAGATGCAGTTCTGGTCATATGAAGAGCATAAGGACTTCCTATAAATTATGGCTGTCTTTACATGGTAGCTGAGTAAGATTTTTCAGCATAACAGCTTTACCTTGGTGATTGTTATCAGTTTAAAACGTATAATGCTTTTAGGTCTGGGCTTTACAATATAGCAGAAAACATCATGGTTTTCTACAGAGTAAATGAATGAACAAATATACTAACACACTTTCCAAATATGTAGTGATAAACTCATGAAGGAATTTTGTCCACTAAATGAGCAATAATACTCTACTTACATACGAGCAAGCATGTTTAAATATTGCAACATCTATAAGCTACTATTGTCATAACAAATTAAAGCAAATACTTTCCTGCTTTGAATAAAGAAGACTGAGCAGCTACATGACTGCAGCCACATAACTTAACATGAGAAGACACACTGCAGCAGCCAGCATTTTTAGAGGCCCTCCTTTTTGTAGCTTTTTGCTTTCTCTGTTCCTCTTTAATAAATCTCTTCTCAGCAGAGTTGAGGGACATTGCCCAAAAAAACCTGTGAGAAGATTTGTACCAAATTAATTTCCTATGACCACTGCAGTTCCAATTAGGATGTTGCAATGTAAATTTTTGACACTGCAAATCCTAGTCACAGCCTAAGGCCTAACCATGTACAGATTTAACAAGGACTTTAATCTGTACACATGAATGCATTTACGCATTAAGCTAACTCAGAGCTAGGTCTTTGCAGTCATATCATTAGCATAGTCACAATCTTCTTCCAGCTGCAGTTACACGGGCTGAAAAATTACTGTCACCAGCCCCAGAGGCAACTGTTGTCTCTCTGACCTGCCATGTGAATATTTCCTTCTTATTTACAGGAATTCTTATTTACAACAAACTAGGACTGCTTAAAAAATATAAATAATATATTCATGCTAATCTGGTTTGTATGAACTAAATTGATCCTACAACCACCTGATTTGAGGTATCTGAGGAGGCAGTAGCCTATGGCCTGAATGCTTGGGAGATGTGTAACTCCAGTTAGGAGCATAGCAGCAGGAAGAGAAAATTTGATGACACGTCGTCCTTCTTTCTCTCTGTAGGTCTAAGAAAAAAATTGCCTGGTCTGAGAAACCCATTCGATCTTATGTACTTACCCATTTATTATTAAGTCCAGTAAGAATTTTAATTTATCTGAAATTTCATTTTGTCCAGATGAGACAAATTTTTTGACAACACTCACAAATTAATAGAGATTAGTTTTGAGAGACAACAATATGAATAATATTATATGTAGAAATGCCACAAGATTATTACACAAACAAAATCATTTATGGTTGTTACACTGTTGAAAACTATTTATAACTTCTGAAATTTACTCTTTATCTCATCTGCATGATAAACCAAGGAATCATTTAAGAAACACTAAAAATGTAGAACCAGGCCATGCTAAACTACATTGTAGTGCAATTGTGGCCAATTGTAAGGCTCAATATTTATTTCTGTGTATACATATAATACTGTCTCCACTATCTCATTAAAGATTTAGGCTAATTAAGAGGAAGACATTTTGGCAGTGAGCCCAATTAATTTTAGATAAGACAGGAAATGATAGTATCTCTTCTCTAAGCAGAAAAATGCCCAACTATAAGCATTAAAAGTTATGTTGTATTACTCCTTTTGAGTCAGAAAGCAAAATATTGTGATGAGAATAAATTTGAAGAGTAGATTAAAAACTAGGTGGTATTTTAAACATGAAGAAGAAATAGCTACTTTATTTAGTTGGCATATATACACTGAGAGAGGAAAGATATTAACTCAATAGCAAAGAGCTATTGTGCAATCTAGTGAAGGCTCAAGAATCTAAGACAGGAAGGACTAAAATCAGGCACATGAAGGAATTAATGAAATAAAAAAACAAAGAATTTTTAGCTATAAAGTACATAATAATTCCATTTTTAAAAAATTCTTTTTTTATTTTATTTCTCCATTGTGACAGGTTATAATACTGAATATTTTGCATGTAAATAATAATTTCCTAAAAATTTGTAATAGAATAAGCTTTTAAAATTAAACTATTAACAAAATGGTTTATAAGAGGATTTTTTATATAAGTGTTGTACTTCATTTATCGCTTTCAAAGTGTTCCATTAACTAATTGAAGAAGGTTCTGATAAAGGACCTTTATAGAGTCCATCACATAAAGCTATTAAGGAAGTTTGGCAATTGCTTGATGAAAACCAAAATATACTTATTTTAACATGGTACATATATTTAGTAAAATCAATGGTCAATTCACTATTTTGTAAGCAGTTGCAGTATTTACAGCAGTAATTCTATCAGCTCTGCTTTAGGAATGCTTAAACAGTTTGATATGGGGCAGCTTCACATTAGTATGGTCTCCTGCAGTGAAAAAAAAAAACAAGTTACTTAATGTAGAGGACTCGCAGAGAAGTTTTTATGTCTACATATCACCCAAGGCATACACCTGTACTTCAAGATCTCAAATAGATAAATAATAAAGAAAAAGAGGAAACCAAAAACTGTGATGTTTTGAAGAGATATATACATCTTGGGGATACTGCTTTTTGCACATAAGCAAGAAAAATCTGTGGTGTAGTATCATGTGATTTATTTATTTGATATCCTGAAATGACAGGTCTTTATTTTGTTGGACATATTTTAACTCTTCTAATATATTGCAGTAAAACACAAGATTTTTATTACAAAACTAACATATTTCTTATTTTGGCTAGGTATGCACATTTGACACTCTGAAAAAAAGTTAATGCTGTTAATGATGATAAACTTTCATTTTCAGAACTCCAAAAAGAAGTATATGTGTTCTCTTACTTGGTCCCCATTGTCTAGTGTTCTTTCCTCTAGAAAATTACCTTCAATCTTATGCTACTTGCTGTAATTCTATGAGCAAGAACATCAGTAATAACTAGTAAATCTCTTGTTCATTCATCCCGAATAGCATAAAGTGGATACTATGAGTAAAGGAAGCCAGGAATAATTTAACACCTATTTATCATGGAAATAGGAGTCCTTTATAATCAGACCTTCAAAGATCAGAAGGATAATGATCTCAAAATTGGGCTTCAAAACATATCATTACTATGTGTCTTGCTTCAGACATCTCCATCATTAAAATATGTATTACAAAATCTGTTCTAAAAATTTCATAGCATTGATCCAAGAGACTTATCAATCATCATGATCACAAAGGGCTGCTCAAGGATAACCAGAGAAGAATTAGTATTGCCACTAGGATGATGAATTCATCAGTGAATGAGGATTTGAAGAGACATGGATGAAGTTCCAGGCATATCTGAACAGAACTAGGCTTGAATATCGAGAATAAAGTTGCTTTTGCTTAGACTGAACTAGAAAAATAGTGTAGGTGGGTTTGCCTGTTTTTGAAGACTTAATTGATATAAACAGGAAATGTAGAAGTAGCAGATGTCTTGCATAAGTTCAGACCAGAATAGTGCTCACATTAGCTTGTCTTTAAAAATAAGGACTCATAATTGCATATAGGGGTTGAGATAATTTTTTTACGACAAAGCTGTAAATAGCAAAATGCCTCAGTTGTATAATACAAGTCATTAAAAACAAAGGTTTCCTTTTCTTGATTTCAGGACAGGGCAATGAAATTTTAAAAAGCAGAAATCATAGAAAAGTAAATTAAATTTTCAAGGTTGCATTGAGATAAGTAGTTTCTTATTTAGTGGTTTAAGAATAACAAAGCTTAAATTAGATTAGGCTTGTGGCAAACTTAAGTCTAAGAAACAGTACAGTCAGGAAGATCCCACTGTTTTGTTAATCTAGAGTACACACATTCATCTTATCTTGTTTCTTTGGAGAGAAAATAATTTGAGTTTTCAGCCCAATTGATGCCTGGTGGTTTTTCTGTCATATTTTGGGGATTTTAGCCTGACCATATAGTTTCACTCATAAACTTTCTTTGTAAGGCCTTTCCCATGGTTTGCAAAGCTATGTTTAACATTCTTTCTGAGGTAAACAAGGCAGCAAGGACATTGTAGTAGCATGACAAAATAGAGAGCCCAGAGAACCTGGAGAAACTCTGGCAGGGGCCAGGCTCAGGAGCGGGCACAGGGGTGAGACAAATTCTGGTTGGATATGTTGAGGGGTGGATGGATTGATGGATATTATAAATGTGGGGTGATAAGGGTGTTGGGGGCATCTTTGGAATTCTGGAATTTTCTGTTAAAGAACTGCACTTTTCCTTTTACATATATTAATTTTGTTTCAAGTTTTTTTTCTCTTTCTGATTTTAGGCATCATGATGACCGTCATAAATGCCAATGGCTTAACATCCCATAGTTTTTATAGTTATGTCTCTCTTTTCTTTTCCCTGTTGCATCATGCCATAGAGGGTTTCTTAGTACTATTTGATAGCATAAAATCATAGAGTCATAGGAAAATTGAAAAATATCTCAGAAGTTCATTCAATTGATTCAATTTTGTTCATGCACAAATGACCTTTTCTTTAATCTCTTTGGTGCTGGAGATTCCTCAAGCCTTCCAGATAACTAGTTTCAGCATTCAGTTTCACTGACACCTCCTAGAAACTTCTGTCAAATATTTTTCCTTCCTGCTGTTTGAACCCATTATTTCAAGTCTTGGGCTCCTGGGCATAATGAATAGGTTATCACCTTTGTCTTTGAACCAGCCTTCTATTTTTTGTCTTACTCTTCTCTTCTCTAGCTTTAAATAAATCAAATGTCTTCAATGTTTTCTTCATGCTCTAGAAACTTCTAATTAGGTAAGTGATTAAAAAAAAAAAAAAANCCATCCATCACATTGGTGTCAGTGTGCTGATGGCCCGAGTGACCCTGGGTGGGGTCGCCGTGCTGTCCCCGAACCAGGTCGTCACGCCTCGCACAGAGAGGCAACAAAATCACTGGGATTTTTGCAGCTTCGCTATTGATTCTGTTCTGGCCTCTTAAGCAGTGGCCTATAGGATCTATTTACTGTACTTGGCTCCATCCAATACTTGTTCATTTATATGTAATTCATAGCTAGATTAAAATATATTTGTATAATAAATAATGTGTCAGAGGTAGTTTATTTTACATGGGAGTTTATCTGTCTAGTCTCTCCAGTTAAACTGTTGTTTATGATGTTTGTGAAAAAAAGACTTTATGGTACTTTCTTCCATGATGTGCATTTTAATATATCAGTGAAANTATAAATGTGGGGTGATAAGGGTGTTGGGGGCATCTTTGGAATTCTGGAATTTTCTGTTAAAGAACTGCACTTTTCCTTTTACATATATTAATTTTGTTTCAAGTTTTTTTTCTCTTTCTGATTTTAGGCATCATGATGACCGTCATAAATGCCAATGGCTTAACATCCCATAGTTTTTATAGTTATGTCTCTCTTTTCTTTTCCCTGTTGCATCATGCCATAGAGGGTTTCTTAGTACTATTTGATAGCATAAAATCATAGAGTCATAGGAAAATTGAAAAATATCTCAGAAGTTCATTCAATTGATTCAATTTTGTTCATGCACAAATGACCTTTTCTTTAATCTCTTTGGTGCTGGAGATTCCTCAAGCCTTCCAGATAACTAGTTTCAGCATTCAGTTTCACTGACACCTCCTAGAAACTTCTGTCAAATATTTTTCCTTCCTGCTGTTTGAACCCATTATTTCAAGTCTTGGGCTCCTGGGCATAATGAATAGGTTATCACCTTTGTCTTTGAACCAGCCTTCTATTTTTTGTCTTACTCTTCTCTTCTCTAGCTTTAAATAAATCAAATGTCTTCAATGTTTTCTTCATGCTCTAGAAACTTCTAATTAGGTAAGTGATTAAAAAAAAAAAAAAACAAAACAAAAAAAACCCACAAAAAAACTCACAAAAAAAACCCCAAAAAACAAAAAACAAAAATGCTAGAACAGAAATGAGCCAGGAAGGCTTTATTGTCTCAGACTAAATAATGAAAGACAAACCATGAATCATTATTAGTCCACTCTGTGTATTCTCTAGAAACAGTTTAAGCTACATCAAGAGTTCAACATCTCCTTCTAGTTTATCTGGAACAACTACCTAACTATTTGATGTTGTCATGCCATAATGCTTTTTGGATCGTCTGCATACTTTTCTCATCCTTGCCTCTACTTCTCTGAAATGAAAGATGAGGCCTGGACAGAATTCACAAACCTGACTTCACCTATAGATATTATAGACCTGAGAGTCCATATTTGGACTGGTCTTTAATTTATTTTCACATCTCAGAATCTCGGAGCTGTCAACTGTCTATCTAGTGAAACTTCACTGAGAAAGTTCTATCAAGTCATTTCCACTTTGAAAGATGCCTCTATCATTCTTTGTGTTATACTAACAGATAAGAACAGCCAGATAACAAGTCACTCATATCTGCCGGAGTCTTGGAAAAGGGGATTTCATCTGCCACCAGCTATGCTGGTTAGAAATGCTATTCCTGGCATTCCCCAAAGTTGCATTTAGTTAGGAATAATGGACCAAATAAAAGGTCAACAGGCCACATGAAAGTCCACAATGACATTACATAATCTAAAAATTACAGAGACTTTAGAGAATTTATGATTAAGAGATTACTTCTTTAAACTGCTATGAAGAAAGAAGTTTCTCACAGGATAGTCTCTGAAAATAAATCATGTAGGTAGCTAAGGCCTTGCGAACGGAAGATCTCGTGCTGTACGGAAAGATAGAGCCCCCTCTCCTAATTAGCCAATAGCATGTAGTTCATAACGTAAGCAGACGGAAGTGACATTATGACCCAAGGCCATAAAATACCCTGTCAGCTGCCAATAAACGCCATTTGCCATCCATCACATTGGTGTCAGTGTGCTGATGGCCCGAGTGACCCTGGGTGGGGTCGCCGTGCTGTCCCCGAACCAGGTCGTCACGCCTCGCACAGAGAGGCAACAAGTGGTGCCGAAACCCGGGAATCCCACGCACTGGAGCCTTGGAACGGGAATTCGCCTGGAATTCGGTGAACGGCGGCTGGAGCGGCAGGACCAGCTTCGGCGGGGAGGACGCTCCCACATTAACAAGGAGGATGGAAGCCCTTGTGAAGGTCGTATCACAATTA
>VYZS01072960.1:18566-28918 GCA_013400695.1 Neodrepanis coruscans
ATTCCTGCCCCCCCAAATATGATCTTAAAGTATCTCTAAATTGTTTACCATAAAGTCCAAAAATGCTAGCACCCAAAGGAATATTAGATTGTTACATCACTATTCCCATAATCAATTCACCCCTGGGCATTCTCATTCCCAGTGACTGCTGCTGTATCCCACCATTATTTCCACAGAAATTTGCACATAATCATGCCTACATTTCTGAATATCAGTACCTTCTCTGTCTCATTCATTAAGCTTGTGCTTAATGTTTTAGAGTAGATTCATTTNTAGAAAAAGAAGGCTTTAAACAATTATATACATTTACCTAAGAAAACTCAATTATAATTCATAATAATTTCAGTAAAATCTACATTAAATACTTGATATAGTTGTATTTTTACATTTTGCATTGTGAAATCAGTTATTCTTCACAGGAGCAGTTTTAGTCTTTTCAGAATTTGAAATTCTATATTGGTATTGAATGTTATATTTAACTCTTGTTTATTTTGATTACTTAGTGAAAATGAAAGCTTCCTTCTACTTTTACTTATAAAATGATGTAGTATCTCCTCTTAATTTTGCGCAGTTATAAATACTGTTCAATTCTGAAAATATTTCACAAAGGGCTGTGATGGAGCTTTGCTGATTTTGTGTGTTCAAAATAGCCATCAGTACCATTCCATTTTACATCAAAAATTTTAGGCTGAATTGAGGTTACCTATCATTTTCATTTCTTTATGGAGGAATCCTAGATTCTCACATAGATCAGATATGAAGTCAGTGAAAGGGACAGGATACTAATGCAGAATATCAACAGTATGATGGTAGGAAACTATATCTACAGAGACGTTTGGAAGAACTGCAAGAGCTAAGAGCATTGCATTTCCACAAATTTCTGCATGCTGGAAATAAAAAACAAAACAAACAANAACTTAATAAAAATCAAATTTGCTATTACTTTATTTCACTGCGAAAGATTATCTAGTAGTAGACTATAATGTATTTTTAATGAGATAAAACTACCACTAATACTACTCAAACTTATTTCATATGGTGATGTCAAAGTGCTTCATGAACAATTAATTAATTTTTACAGCCAGTCCAAAGGGTGCATTAGGCAGAGAAAAATAATTAACCCTTCTGTTCTTTTTTGTCAGATCCATCAGGACTTGATTTTGGATTTAACTGTCCTTGTTATTATCTGCCACTGCAATCAAATGCATAGCTCTTCAGCTTTCCACCTGACAGATCTGAGGAAGGAATTTTCCCTATTGTTGCTTGAGGATTTCAGCTGTCTTAGTTTCTTTTCCTCTCACCACCTCAATTTCAAATAATTTATCTTGTTACTAACTGACATATCTTACACTAAGAGAAGAAGTGTATTATAGGAACCCGGGGCTGTGTGCATCACAGAAAATACAGTTCATGTTGCAACATAGAAGCCATTTTGCACAAGTCCACTTACTGCATTTCTTTTCTAATTTTTGTTCCAAGGCAAACAGACACATTTCTTCATAGCTTTTACCAAATTAATGATCTTTATGGAAACTTTTAATATATTCACATTTTTGTCAAAAATAATTTTTTGTTGAATAATGTGTTTGATATGAGTGTTTCTGTCCAAAATTATATCTGATGTTTTATACACAGAAGTGTATGTAGAAAACTGATTAGATATCAAGAAAATAAGTTCAAAATTGTATTGCATGGATCCTGGTGTCTGTAGAACCAGGTGCACTTCTGGCTGGATTCTGGAAATAGATCCTTACAGTTCCACAGCTCACATTTCAGTATTGTTGAAAACCCACAATTTGTAAATGAATGGGGGAAAAAAGTCCCCTCTGAAGGGAGAGTGAAATTGAGAAAACTAATGCATCTTTTTGATAAGAACTTAGCTTTTACTTCATTCTGTTGAGGCTAAAAAGACGCTTATGTAACATCCCACCACAAACAGTGTCAGTATTTTGAATCACCTCTCATCAAACAAATTTCAATTGCTCTACAAATGTTTATTACAAAAGAGATGCCAATGTAATAATCTCTTAAATGTTATCTTTGAGATGGCTGTCATAGATCATCAGCATCCTGTAAGCTAAATTTTGAGTTTGAAAGGTAAATGGTGAATTATTCAAAGCAGTATTTAACAACTGACTTTCTTCATGCTTTTTTCCAAGCAACTTTGAGTGTTATGTTTCTGATGGTGAAAAAAGTCAAGCAAAGCAAAATACTTTAAAAATACATTTTTTTTCCAAAATAAATGCCAAATATTTTGTTAAAAGGTGAAAATGAAAATGAATACAATATTGTATTCATGATCCTCAGAGAAATTACAAATATTCAATGACAAAACACACATTCTTCCTTCGGTGACACAAGTAGCTGCTACCATCAGCGATACTTCAACAGCTTATAGCTTGGTTTCATGTCAGGCTCAAGGATCAGGCTTGTCATCCTTTCCTTCCCTCCTGCTTCCCAAAGTAGAACACCAATTTTCCACCTACACCTTTCTCTCATCAAACTGCCAGAGTAAAACACCATCTCTTGTGAACTTAGCAAGTGTCCTCTCTCTTGCCAGCCAGGTAGTTACCAACAGATCATCTGAAACCACCTGAAACCATCCCAGCTGTACTTACACACCTCACCTCACATTTCACAAAAGTTCATGTGCTACAAGTAGTAGTTTATGTAGTATTAGTTCACATATTTAATGGTATTTATACCACTGGAAACAAACAAACAAATAAAAAACAAACCACATTTCTCCTTGTTTTTAAACCATCTTAATTTAGTCATAGCATGGACATAATGCTAGTAGCTTTCAATACTTTATAGTCTGACAGTCAAAATAGCTGAGATGGAACAATGAATAACATGATCATTGGTGCAGTGTTATATGCACAGTCTTCCCATCCCTCACCCTCTCAACTTCACTTTGCTCAGGCACAAACATAAAACTGAAAAATGTATGTCTATGGTTCTGAGAATTACATGCAGTTGTAAGAGGCAAAACTGATTTACAATACTGAGAGAGGCTTATTAATGTACTTAACTGATCCTATATTTTAAAACATACTGATTTTCAATAGAAAGGCATCACTCCTTTTCCAGTTTCTCTTTGCTTGGTTAGAAAACTTTTCATGTTTAAAGAAAATGAGAGGGAATCATATCTATGTATGTCTATTGATTTGTCCTTATAGGCTCATGTTTAAATATTAATTTCATAGTATTAAATCCATTTGCTCCAAAATTTCCTTTCTTCCTTATTTACCATTGAACTGAACTGGGTAAATTAAATATTTCCCAAATTAAAAATTAATAATTGAGTTTACCTTCAGTTCCAGATCTGCCAGCCATGTTCTTCCTGGCTATGCTACACTTCTAGTTAACTTTTACATGCATTCTAAGAAGGTCTGGAAAAGCATGAAAAACTCCAAATGAATGTAGTTGTGCAGAACCACTTTTGTTCAGTCAATATGAGTCAGCAGTGCCCTGGCAGCCAGGAGGGCCAACCATGTCCTGTGGGGCATCAGACAAAGCATGGCCAGCCAGTCGAGAGAGAGGATTGTCTTGCTCTGCTCTGCACTAGTGTGGCCTCACCTTGAATATTGTGTGCAGTTTTGGGCACCACAACATAAGAAAAATGCTAAGCTGTTAGAGAGTGTACAAAGGAGGGCAACACAGATGATGAATTCTCTTGACGAAGCTGTATTGAAGAGCAGCTGAGGTCACTTGTTCTGTTCAGCCTGGAGAAAAGGAGGCTGAGAGGAGACCTCATTGCAGTCTACAACTTCCTCATGAGGGTAGGAGGAGGGGCAGGCACTGATCTCTTCTCCGTGGTAACATGACAGGACCCAAGGGAATGGCTTGAAGTTGTGACAGGGAAGGTTTATGTTGGATATTAGAAAAAGGTTCTTCACCCAGAGGGTGGTTTGGCACTGGAACAGGCTCCTCAGAGAAGTGGTCACAGCATCAAGCCTCACAGAATTCAAGGGGTATTTGGATGATACTCCCACGCACATAGTGGGATTCTAGGAGATGGTCCTTTGCAGGGCTAAGAGTTGGACTCAATGATCCTAGTGGGTCCCTTCCAATACAGCATATTCTATGATTCTGTGATTCTATAATAATGAGAGGAAGGGAGCAGGAAGGAGAAGGAAGAGGTTAGGGCAATGGGAGACATTTTGCCAGTAACTAAATTCACAATAATTTTTATAAAGCAAAAGATGAAATGAAGACTAGCAGAGGCTCTCCTTTTCTCCGCAGAAGTCCCCTGACTCTCTCTGCTGAATCGCCTTGAACATAACTTCTGCCTTTAACTCCTCACATTGAGCCCTAGTATAACTGAGGTGACTCACTACCATCACCACTGATTTATACAACAACTGTAGCAGAAAATTCATTTCTCCTCCCCACCTAGAGTTTCAGCCTTCAAAGGCTGTTCTAGATATTGAAAGCACTACCCCCTTTTATGCCATCTGATATGTAAATGACTGAAGATTTTTCCAAGGGAGTTTGCTTTCTGTCCTGCAACACGTGTATTAATCTATCTGTTTTACAATATCATCAGTATATATGAACATCTATTCAGTGACCATTCTTACAATTTTACTTACAGATTCAATATAAAGCTTACTCATAATTGTGGTAAAGTATATGTAGAGCATGGTGTGAAATTTAACCTGATCAGCAGAAATTTGACCCTGTTAATTAAGGAAAAATTATCTAAGGTTTGTTCATTAATGACAATGAAGGACAGGTTTCAATTCCAGTAGAAGGATAATCATAATCATAAAGGTATAAACATTTATTGAAAGCTGTGGATAAAAAAATATAATAAATTGTACCAGTGAAAGACTAAAAAAGTATAATAAGAATTTAATTGTAGTATATAATTCTGATATAGTATGACATCTGCTGAAAGAAAGAGATTTAAATCCAATAATTTACATAATCTTAATTTTTTTGTTTTGGATAGGACAGACTATGATGTAATAAAATTGAATATGTCTAGTTTTAGCTTTAAATAGTGTCTTCCTGCAACAGAGAAAATGTTGATCATAATTTTGACCTATTCTGCTGTCAAGGGACATAAATATAACTCAAATAATCAAATAAACTATTTTGATGATATGTTCAACTGACTGCACATTGCCAATGTTTATCACAAAACATTGTACAGTCCAACAACAACTTATGTTTTAAAAGGCACCATTGCTACCCTCAGACTGGGCATTGGGCACCACCCTGGGGATAGCAGGGCATGGCTTTGGGGAACTGGAGATCAGCCTTGATATGGCATCACTGGTGCAGGGACTGATGGCCCTGAAGGGCTTAAATGAGGCTCTGGGCATGGTGGTGGGAGCCCTAGAAAGGTTGCCATGGACAGCAACAATTAGCAGCATCCTCAGGATCCTGACAACCCACACCTCAAGGCTGGACACTATTTTCTGAGCAAAATTTCAGACAGTTATTGCAGCTCTTTCTTTTGGCTTTGTAAGGTATTATAGACAGTACCTACAATGGCTGTATTTGTATATAGTTTAAATAGGGAAGAATTCTCCACAAGAAACAAATGCCTGTGACTATACATTTGGATCTTCTCTTGATGTATTGCCTTATTAACATATTCCTACTGGTATAGGAATTTTTTAGACGTAGAGTGATTATTTTTTAAAATACACATAGCAACCTTTTGCAGGACAAATCCAAATTCAATGAAAAATTCCTGAGATCTTATCACACCCATTCCAGTCCGTTTTATAACAGAAGATGCTGAAAAAGCAGGTAGTACTACCATTTTCCACAGAATTCTTTGTATCATGAGGAGAAGGAAGAGTTCCTCTTTTTCAATTCACACAGTCATGGTATCTACTTCTTACAATTAGCTGTAGGGGTACATGTAGTGAAAAAAAAACTACTATACAAATACAATCACATGAACAATTTCACTATTTCATATTTAGACATACAACTGTAGTATTTAATGTATCTTGCTCATAAACTGTGTTCATTTTCAGCTGAAGTTTTCTGCCTCCTCTTCTCCAATGCCTTCTCATTCCACTTTTCAGGTAATTTAAATGAGAGACTCAAGGATGGATTTCTTGATTAGCTTATGCAAAGGCTGTGTGCTGCGTGCATTGATCATCACCAATCGAGGGATGGAACAAAACCAAATAAATATGTACCTCTCACTGAAGCTGAAATTAAAATATATCTATTTGCAGTTCAATTGGCTAGTCTCATTAACAGAGTTATAAGGCTTCCCTCTCTCGTCAGCAATATCTGGGTATTTGTTTATCATGTATTGTCTGCCTTTCCTGTACACAAGAATGATAATGTCCTAGGGAACAGTTTTGTGCCATCTAACCAAACATCTTAGGGTTTTCCATCAGATTTACAAACTGACTGTTCTAAAACTACCTACATTTTTTTCAGTATGAAGCATTTTCTTGTTATGAAGGAAATGAGATAAAAATTCCTGTCCATCTATTCTGTCCTTTGCATTTCTAATGCAGACTTAAGTGAAAACATGGATCTACTGCCTAAAGTAATCACTTTGAAAAAATATGTGCTCATCAATCATTCTAAGAATTCTTTTTCATTCACTAGGAGATTACACAAATAGCAAACCTGTGTTTTTATGATAGTGGTTCCTGAAAAATATTATCTAACATCAAGGTAGTATTGTCTAAAATGCATATGCTACCCTTTTATTTTAGAAATGTCAATGACTACAAAAATTTATATTAGTTCATGCTATTTTAAAGTAGAGTCCCTTGACACCATGTAGAACAACTACCCTAGAACTACATTCATTTGGTTGAAAGGAGTAAGGAAATGCAGCCAGTAACGTAATGAACTTCCTTTAAAAATCTCCTATGGGAATTTGTAGGTCTAGCCATCTGAAAAGCCCTGACTTGCAGACATCACATGCATCTGTTGCACAATTTACATATAATAGTAAAATGAAAATGAGCTCTCCTTCTGTCCTTTTGCTTGTCCCTTTCTTTCTCACTAAACAACTCCATCTCCACCCCTCTTATATGTAATTACAGATTACCTGTACCACTACATAATTCTTCAGCTCTGTTACATTATTCTTCTAGAAGATCTAGTCTCTGCAATTGTTGACATATCACCACTTCCCAGGGAGCATAAAGGACTGTCTGCAAACACCTTTCACATCTACCATACAAGAAAACCAAGAAAACACAGGGAAATCTCTTATCACTGCCAGATTTTAAGCTACATCAACAAACATTTAGGGCATATTTATTTCACAAGCATCACAACAGACCTTGAAAATGGCACCACAAAAACCACAAGACACCTACCTTCTCTGACTGAACTGGGCTCCTCTTTTGAGATGAAGTTTTTTATCTTACTGCTTAGAAAAAGCAATCAATTTTGTAAATTCAGTCCTGTGTCTCTCTTCCATCTGCCTCTGCTACTCTTGAGCCCTAAATTATTGTCACTTTTACAGTGCGTAGATCTAAGATCAAGTGAATTTGTTCGACAGTTTTTTATTATCATGGAAACAGAGGCATATTACACCTTTACATTTAAAATCTCTGAGAGAATTTCTGCACAAACACTTCACATATAGGTAACAGAAGACAAACTGCTAAAACTGTGCCCAAGATGAACTTTACTTCCAGATTAACAGCAATGTCTCTTCCTTCTAATTTCCAGAAGCAAATTAAATTCTTACAGTTTCTAATGATCTGGCATGTGAGATATCCATTCAAGGGTATCTTGACTCATTGTACACCTGACTGGACTGTCTGATTTATAGGTTCATATACAGTTTTCTGTGTTATGGCACCTGACACGTTACAGTGCCCAAATGATTGCCTCAATTCACAGAATCTTGAGGTAAGAGACTATAACAATGCTAAATGCATGTAAGAGTGAAACATCCTAGTGTAGCATATGAAAAACTACTGAGCAAGAGGATACACCATAACCCTAAAAGATTTCATTAATTCCCAGATTTGTTAAGTGCATCTTCTATCTTCGGATCCAGACAGAATTTTAGTTATGCTGCCACCAAATCCCAGCAGTTGTATTCTTACAATTTTATAGTTCTTTTGGGTGTTTTCACAATTTGGTCAAGTTTATTCTCACAGACAAGAATGTTTCTTGCCACAGTGGGAACTGGCAGCTACGTCAGTTGCAGCAGTTAAACCCAACATGTATTGTAAGGGGGGTTCTGAGCTGCCCCATTTTGTAGTCATGAGTACTGAACTATAAGCAATGACAACTGAATTTAATACTCCCAGCTATGAAGTGTTCCAGCACAAGTCTGGACACATGATTTTCCACATTTTTCCTGTTACAGGGGTAGTAACCCCAGGTGGATGAGAAGGGATGAAGACCTATCTAGATACAGACTTATGTCTAGTCTCATGCAATACCAGAGGTCACAACACAAAGCCTTATTTTCATGCCCAAAGAGGGGATGTTCTTGGTTCACAGGGTTACAAGCTGTCTTTCTGTAATTTGGTACAGTGTGTGTATCTCAGGTTTCTAAATCATATGTTATATACTACATAAGATTTGGAAGATTCACTTGACAAATGTACTCAATGTTGCTCAAGGATCTCAAAGGTGTTAAAAAAAAAAATAAGTGCAAATGTCCAGTTTAGGGTGTGGACTCTTAAACATAAATAATCACATCAAAGTGTTTGACATGAGAAAAATAAATAGAAATTCAGACTTTAAACCAAACCTACAACACTTTGGTAAATTTCTGTGTATGTTTACTCAACGTACATACGGGTTTCTTCCTGACAGTTTTGAGCAGTTGTCATGGAAGAATTTTAGCTATTGCTGAAATATGATTCAGTGAATGCAGCTAATAGCAGTGGCCAAAGCTCTTAGTTAGTCCTAGTTTCTCCCACTGATAAAATACTGTATCTTCTCTTATGTGCCTTCAGAAAGATAAAAAGAAAAAAAATACAAAGGAAAATACACAGATGTTAACAAGCAGAGAGAAGACTAAGAGAAGCATTAAGTGTTAATCAATCTGTATGTTTGTCTGGGCACAGCAGGCTTAAGATTTTAATGCAAATTAATTGTTAACAAGACTTTATTAACACAATTGTACATGCTAATATAAAGCCCATGAATATTTTTTTCTAAGAAAAAATTTTCACTATCAATGTGAGCTTTCCATCATCATTGTTTTTTTAAAAACTGCACGTGAAGGTGTTTTTTCCCCCTAATGATTGCAGCCTACATCTATGATTTTTTACAAGAATCAGAGCTTGTGTAGCTGAATGCAGTGGTAAGTAGGACAATAGTAAAACCAATAGCAAATTGCAAGACATAAAGAGAAAATAAATGGTGCTTGCAGTGGGTCATGTGAGAATATGTATATAAGAAAAAAATTGTATTTGAGAACATAGGAGAGGAGGAATTCAAGGGACAAGGATTCTAGAATTAGGTAATGAAAAGGAGGAGACAAAAAAGTATGTCAAGAAAGGCTGAGGATGAGAAAAAATGTTCCCAAGAGTCCAGTGACTAAATCCTGGTCTAGAGGTATGGCCACAATGTTCTCTGCCTCACTGTATTTCAGCTGTCATGAATATGACAGATCTCATAATTGTTTGTTCTTGTCCTGGTGATGGACCATAATCATGGCACAGTTACAACTTCACAGAGGATCATAATATTAAATGTGTTCCCTGATACCTGAATATTGTCAATATCTGCCTTGATGGTAATGACTAAAATGGGTCGAATCACTACCTAGGCAAACCTCTCCGTTAAGCTCGAATCAAGTTATTAAACACAAGGAGCAGGAATTAAGTAATGAGCTCTGGCTGTGTGTGAAAAAAGCATGTTTCTAACATTTTGTACTCAGAGGGAGACAGTAATAGTTATTATACGCTAAAGTATTGTCGTGGGGCTAAAAAAATGAAAGTTAAAAACGATCAAGCCATGGTACGGTGACTTTGCCTTGCGCTGGCGGCCCTGGCGACTGCTTTCTGCTCTGGGGCCGCCCGTCCCCATGCCCGCATGGCTTTTTCGGTCGCCCTTCCCCCCCCACCACCTCCTCCGGCGGCGTGGACGGCAGGCGCTGCTGCTGGGAGGTGCGGCTCCGGTCCGATGCAGAGTTTCGGCGCTGTGCGGCCCCAGCTTTGCTGGCCAGCATGGGCGGTGCTCGCGCGGTCCAGAATGACTGCGGGAGGCGCGATCCCGGTCCCAGGCTGGGGTCGGCCATGGCCCCGCTCCGAGCCGAGGCGGGGCTGGGGCGCGAAGCCGGGCGGGCTGTGCCCACAGCCGAGGCGTGCGGTGGCGGCAAGGCAGTGGCGGGAACGAGGCGGCTGAATGCTGCCATGCTGACGGGCATGCGGGCTGAC
>VYZS01072960.1:29050-65965 GCA_013400695.1 Neodrepanis coruscans
GGGCTAAAAGGGAGGGAAGGGGGTGCGCGGTTTTTGTAATCTTCTTGAGTTGTTTTCCTCAGTCGAAACCGGGCAGAGGTTCAAGGCTAAGGGAATCTCGAGACCACGCGCTCCCTTCTAACTACCGTGGAGTCTCTCAGCCGGGCTCAGAGGGAGAGAGAGACAAGCACTATCTCCAGAGCGTCCTCACCCCAAACGCGGGCCCTGGAAAAATTTAATTTGTTTGTCTGTCTTGCACTTTATTTGTCGCGTTTTGGTGTTTGTGCAAAATAAACTGTGATTTTTGTGTGTTTTCTGCATTTTTGGGGTGTGTTTGTGACTTCTCTCAGAGTCTCTGCTCCAAAATCACTGAATTTGTGGTAAAACCACCACAAGTATCTATCTTGAAGATAAATGCTTCTTTTCCTACCTTCCTTTTTTTTGCCCTGTACACTAGTTTTCATATTGAAAAAAATCAGACTGCAATGTCTAGATCAAACACTTTTTTTAGCTTTATGACCATACAGTTTCAGTATTTTTCCCCACATCCTGTATCTCAGATAAAGGCTCTCTCAATAACTTGGAAACTGTGGAAAGATGTTTCTGTAAAAGAGAGCTAATATCATACATTCAGATAAGACTTTTGTTGAGGAATTAAAATCATTCTTTTAATAATAAAACATCACTTTTTATCTGGTCGAGTCATAGGTATGAAGAAATATAGGACATTAAATCTGTTTAACAGACAAAAAACACTGCAAGTAACAACTGTGAGATATAACTGATTTTTTTACTGATCAATCAAAGATCATATAACTCAATGGTCAGGTAAGCATATGACTAAATATGAATCATGAAAGGTCAAGAACAGTCCAATGGCAAAATGAGAAACTGAACAGAAGGTATGGCCGAGATGTTGTTTTGTCTATTAGTTGCACACCGCTTGTTAAACAAACTGCTTATTGCTGCCAAAGAGGCGTATCCTTTAAACAATTCTCATCAGTCTAAAATATTATTTTTTATTCTCCTTGTAATACTACAACTTTAAAATAAACTTCTTTGAAATAAATTTCTGTTTTCCTTCTTTATATATATCCTTCAAGATCCCCTTGACTTCCTCACAGAATTAAAGGAGAACTACACATTCTTACTCTGTAAAGAAGTCATCTTCTAAATGGAACATCAGCTAGTTACAGGTGTCTCATTTTTAGAACATGTAATAGGTCCCAGCAATCACTTGGAGAAAAGATATAAGGAAGCAAAAGATACTTTTTACTGAAATTGTGTACAAACTAAAAACGTTATTTCTTGTCAGCTTTAAATGTTTCATTCTATTCTATAGAAGAGTGAGTTTCAGACACAGATGCAGTTAGTCATTAACTACAACTGCAGAACAGGAAAAAAGTCAGCGATTATGCTATTACCCAAGACTTCCTCAAAAAAAAAAAAAAAAAGAATCACTTAATGTCCTTGTCCACACTTGTACTGCAATCATTGCAGCAGCAGGTTGGCTGCAGCTGTGGTTAGCAGTCGCTGTCAATAACAATAATTTCGTTGTATTAGACAAGATGTGAAAGAGCCAGCATGGAAAGAGAAAATTAATAAAGAAGAAACTTAAATCCTAACACAGTGATTTGCAATGAACATCATTTGAAGAGAAGTAGAGGTCTATTGTGTTGTAAATACAACAAAAAGTTTCCAGCTCAGGTGAATCACTTGTTAATGGTACTATTGTACCACTGTAAATTACTGTAAAGCAACATTATCACGTGCATCAGCCAAGCCATTTTCTAACCACTCATCAACATTAACTGTCATTGTGAAAAGACAGTTTCCTATGTTTAGAAGCTACAGTCATAGATATATACAAATAAAAGGAATTTCAGTCACAGATCAGTTCAGCTCAGGTGTTTATTGAGTACCCCCTTGTCTTTACATCATTGTTAGAACTGAAATTATATTCTAAAAGATGAAACAGATATAAAACAATAGAGCAGACTAAACCAGCCATGTGTAATAGCTTGAATTATTGAAGAACAACAACAAAACTAACAGAAACACAACAAAACCAAACCCACAAAACCAAAACAACCCTTACATAACTAGTTCTTTGTTTAAAATATTCCTGAAATTTACCTGCCAATTTCTACTCTTGAGAGGTACATAATTTTCTAGGCCTTCTTTATTTATTTATAGTCCTTGAGTTTGTATAATCCATTTTTATCTGATGATGTCTTCTGACTCTGTAATTACTGGTGGTAACAAATTCCACCATTTCACCACTCACTATTTAAAATCCATACCTTAAAAAATATTTCAAGCCAATCTCCTACTTATTTCAGTTATTTCTAGTACAATAATGATGTGTTACTAATGATTCTGTATTTACATCATAAATTAATTTTAGGATTTTGTAAAATTTCCTTTACAAACAGCAGCTTTTCAGAAGATGTACTCTTGGTTATGTTAAAATTAAGCTTGAGCTGTTACTGGGTAGTAGGTTTAATCATTCTGGACAAGACTTTTATTGAGTTTATTTAAGTTTGCTTCAGGAAGTTACTTCAATTTCTCAATTTCTCTAAGAATAATTCTAATTATTTCCTCAACCTCAAAAAATATTTTAATATCTGAAATAATTTATTTGGTTTACATGGGAAGGCTTTGGTAGCAGCTGGGGTGTCAGGAGTGGCTTCCATGAGAAGATGCCAGAAGTTGTCTCCTTGTTCCACGTAGAAAATTTCTGGCTCCAGGGATCTACTTCTGGCTAAAGCTGAGCCCATATTGTCATTGGCAGCTCCTCTGTGTAAAAAAAAAAAGTGAAAGTGAAAAAGTGCTGCACAGCAGTACCTGAGAAAGAAGACTGAGAACATTTGAGGACAAGAACTCTGGAGACACCAAGGTCCACAAAGCAGGCATGGAAGGACATGCTCCAGTAGTTGAAGCAGAGATCTCATTGCAGTCTGCAGTTAAGATCTTGGTAAGACAGATTGTCCCCCTGAAGCCCATGGAGGTCTATGGTACAGCACATATCCACCTGTAGTCCCTGGAGGACCCCAAGCCAGAGTAAGTGGATATACCCTGAAGGAAGCTGTGACCCCATAGAGAGCCCATGACAAAGAAGGTTTCTGGCAGGACCTGTTGCCTTTGGAGAGGAGCCCAGGCAGAAGCAGTTTTTCTGGTAGGACCCCCACTGGAGCAGTCCATTCCTGAAGGATTGCACCCTGTGTAAAGGACCCTTGTTGGAAAAGCTTATGAAAGACTGCCTCCTGTGAGCTGGATGCCATGAGGAAGAAGTGGCAAAGATCAATCGTCATGAACTGACCATAAACCCCATTCCTCATGCCACCAGAGGGAGAAAGACAGAAAAATTGGGAATGGCATTGAGTTTAGGAAGAATGGAAGGGTATGAGGAAGATGTTTTTCAAACCTCTCAAAACTCATTATCCTGGCAATAAATTAAAATAATTTCCCCAAGATGAATCTGTTTTGTACAGGATAGTAATTGGTAAGTAATTGATTGGTGATTTCACTGTCTTTATGTCAGCCCATAAGCTTTTCACTGTATCTTGTTCCACTGATCTGTTGAGAAGAAACAATAGATCAGCTGAGTGGGAAGATACTCAAGGCTAACTGATTACATATGTGCTCATATCCTTAGAAATAAACTGAGTTTCCTCCGGATATAAGCTGGAACTCCCTATCCAAATATTTTTCTCCTGGGAAACAAATAACTTTGACCATTATATTTTCCAGAGCTAATGTTCAATTATTTCTAAATATACATTAGGAATGTCAGTCAATGTTGTTTTAGGTGAACTATTAGCAGTCTAACAGGAATAAAAGATGAGGTCTTAAAAAGAGACAGCTATTTTGCACATGGATTTCTCCAACACACCTGCACAGAAATATCATCAACCTGGAAAAACTGATAAGTGGAAGGCTTTTAATGGGTATGCTTTTCTTATTCTTTGTCCCATGGAATTGATGGGATGGAAAAGCTTTTTTATGTCTGTCCCATGGAACTGATTTTTCTGCATCACCTCTCATCACATATCCACTTCTTCTCCTTCTTTGGATCTCAAAAAAAAAATAGAAAGAAAAAGAAAGAAAGAAAGAAAGAAAGAAAGAAAGAAAGAAAGAAAGAAAGAAAATAAAAAGAAAGAAAGAAAGAAAGAAAGAAAGAAAGAAAGAAAGAAACTGAGTAATAAATAACCTTATAAAATACACTGCAATTTGAACTTATTAATAAAAATTATATTTTATATTTTTTAACTTAGGAAATAATAAATAATTACATTCTTTTTCCTATCACATCCACCTCCAAAAATGTTAGTCTTACTTTCTAACACTATAAATGAAGGTATATATTCTAAACATAGTGCAAAAATTCTACCCAGATCATGAAATAAATTTTATTATTAGGGTAGCTATATGTTATTTTTACACAAATGGAATTTATTTTCTGCTGTGAGACATTTTTAACTTTAAATACGTTACCATTTCTGATCAGTGGAGTTAGAATACTGATGAGAAGGGCCTTTATCAAAGGAACCTCAGGAAAGAATGGGGTCAATAACGTATAATGTATTATTATTTTTCAGCAAAATTGAATTCTACAGATATATACACAGTCTAGGCTATAAAAGCATAATTTTAAGTTTTAGTTGTTAAAAATTTCATAGTGTGTATGTGTTATAAAAGAGAAGGATACACAGTGAACCTGTATTTTTAATCAATTACTGTTGCCTGTTGACATTTCATTGAAAGGAAGTTACTTCATAGGCAAATGTGAAACAATTTTCCCAGAAAATTGTGATAATTAGAAAGATTAGACGGCGTAAAAAGCGGGCAAGTGAAATTTACCCTTGATAGTGAATAAACCTTAAATTAAGGATAATAAGACAATTAATTTATATGGATAGCCTCAGAAAAGAGCAACAAAAGGACTTATGCAATCCTTTCAAAGATTTACTGTATTATTCTGAACAATTTAGACAAAATTTTGTAGCATATATTTGAAGAATCACTTAATCAGTTGCTATATTTCATTTTTAGCAATGGCTTCAGGCTTTTAAAATGTTGTCAGTATAGTTTCTGTTTTTCACATTATAGAGAATGCAACACATTTTAGTCAAACACCTGTTCGAAATTGCAAGGCAAATTTCAAATACATGTTGAAAATACCATCTCCTAAAATATACCTTCATGAAACTACTGTTTGTATTGGCTGTATTTGTAATCTAAGACAATTTATGTCATAGAAAGCTGTTCTGCAGAGACCTTGAGGGTACTTGTGGATACTGGTGCATGAAAAACTGAGTATGAGCCAGGAACCTGTATTCACAAATCAGAAAGCCAGTCACACCCTGGGCTGCATCAAAAGGAACATGGCTAGTCGGTCAAAGAAGAAGATTCTCCACCTCAACTCCACTCTCATGGGACTCCACCTGGGGTGCTGTGTTCACCTCTGGGGTTCCCAACATATGAAGGACATTGATGTCATGAAGCAAATCCAGAGGGTGGGTGCAAAGATGATCAGAGGGCTGGAGCACTTCTCTTTTGAAGATAGGCTGAGAGAGATGGGGTTGTTCTGCACAAAGAAGAGAAGGCTACAGAAAGACCTTATAGGAGCCTTCCAGTACCGAAAGGGGGCTTATAAGAAAGATGGAGAGGGACTTTTTACAAGCATGTGTAGTGACAGGACAAGGCGGAATGGCTTTGAACTGAAAGAGGGTAGGTTTAGACTAGATGTTAGGAAGAAATTCTTTACTGTGAGGGTGATGAGGCACTGGAACTGGTTTCTTTGAGAAGTTGTGGATTTCCCATCCATGGCCATATTCAAGATCTCGTTTTATGAGGCTTCAAGTAGCCTGAAATAATGGAATGTGCAGCTGTCCATGATAGGAGGTAGAACTAGATGATTTCTAAAGGTCCCTTCAACCCAAACTATTCTATCATTCCATGATACTCATGCTAGTAAAACAAACAGTGTCATAGAATGTTTCCAGGCACAAGAAGAAGATAATCTAATCTGTCAAACTGTTAGAAAGGTCCTTAACGGAGTTTTAACCTGGACTAAGTATAAGTCTCTCAAACAGTTTCTGGACATGACCTTGAATTTTAAAAAGAGCAAACAGTTACAGATAAACAGCTCAGATGTGACCTGTATGCATCTAAGTAATTGTCCCGTGCTACCCAGGTTCAATACCATTGAACGATCTTGTGCATTTGCCACTAATATTTTCCAGGGTAAATATAGCCATTGCAGATCAGAATTTTAAATTATTTGGTAATATTCACAAATTTCACCAAGAATCAGATGTCCAAACATAAGAGCTTTCAATCATTTCAGAAGGATTTAATTTTTTTTTTATATATAAGGGTCAATAAGCATAGCTCAGTTACAATGCCAATGTATTGTGGAACAAAAGAAAAAAGTATTTGTTTGGAAATAAAGTAGCACACTCCAACTGAGCATTTTGTTCACTGTTTTGAAACTCTATATCGCTGTATGAACAGCAATTCAAAAGTTGTCCATTGAAAGCTTTCTTACATCTATCTCCGCAGCATCTTATACCGTACATTTACAGAGACAGAATGTTGAAAGATATGGATTGCCAGTTTAATCCAAATCAATACCTATGTTTCTTTTGTACTCTACATTTAGTATAACATTCATATTAGTCCAAAATCAGGATCTTAGTCTTCACTTCTTAAAAGAAGTCTTTTGAAAGCTGGAAAAATATTTAAAGAAATGAACAACTATATTCTAACAGCCCCACAAAAGGCAGTGCAGATCACAAAGGCAATTAATGAGTTAGAAGTTTTTAAAAGCTACAAAGTATGTTGTTACAAGAGACTAAAAATAGCTGTTATGATTTAACAGGTCCTGATTCCTCTGGGGCTGTTAGAATTTGGAACAGGAATTAAAGTCCTTTTTGTAAAGTCTTTCCTTTTGTGTTTATCTGGCAAACATGACAAAATCTTTATCATTTTTTCCAGGACCCATGAAGATTGTTATACACTCATTTCATAATTTGGAATATAAATCTGTAAACCACACATACTAATGCCAAGTTTTCTAACAAAAAAAAGAATATATATATTTTTAAATGTTACTTTAGGCAAAGAAACACATTTGTAATGCAAACTGTTAGAGAATAAGCAATCTAGAGCTATGGCAGAATATCAAGAATGACACTCTCCTTAAAGCATCTCATTACATCCAGATGTCGAAGAACACAATGCTTAATATCATGCAATCATCTCAGTCAATGAAGATTGAAAGATTGAGCCTGTAATTCTGGAGGAAAAACTTTTATTCTCTGAAAGACTGCAAAGCCAAACCATATGTTTTGCTGACATTTTCTTCTGTAGCTCTATTGTATTTTGTTTTGTATATTATGTTAAATCAGATTTTTATGTGCTGAATACAGTTTTCCTGACTGTTATCCAGCTACAGTTTTACTATGCCTAGCAGGTTCTGCACACAGCTGGGATGAGAGAAGGGCATTCTTTGAGAGAAAAACTCTCCATTGTTCTTTGGATCCTTATAATGAAGGAAGGAAAAAACCCCACATCTTTATGTTTGACTGTATGACAGATAAAGCAAAACTTCTGGCTATCAAAAGGCAAAGTAGAAAGGCCTGGTGTTTAAGAGAACTGATCTGATGTTTGCTGCCTGCAGGGTGTAAGGCAAACACTGTGGCATAGATGACAGCTTCTGTTTTCACTTACTGCTTGTAGAAGATTGATGACAAGTGTTTTAGGAAAAAAAGAAAAATTGCACTGATCCTAGATATGTGCACGGTATATCCACACAACTCATAAATGTTTAACTGAGGCTGTGTGTCCATAGACATTTCTCTCTGCAGCAGTACAAGTTTAAGCAGTTATTCTCCTCTCTCTGCCTTATGCTTGTTTCCATATCTGTGCTGCTCACTTGTTTAATATAACTGTAGGGCCACAGAGTGAACTGGATCAGAAAATTAAACCAAGTTAAAATAAAATAAAAAATGCTGATGAGGGTTGGAGGAGGAATTTTCCTTTATGATCCAGTTCAAAGAAAACAAGGATGCAGAATTCTGCTACAGGCAGGATGACATGAAGGATAATATTTTAAAAAGAAATACAAAAAAAAGTGTTCATGTACCATGAGAAGAAGGTAGTATAATTATGTTCGGTTGTATGGATCAAATTAGAAACTTAATTTTTTCACACAATATTGTAAGTATAATCGTTTTTAAGTCATGTAAGCATTTACTGTTATATGAATTTCAAGGAATATGCATTCTTAGCATGATGCAGACATTGCTTCTATTTTAGAACTAGCTTAAAAAAAGATATTTTGCAAAAGCGAATATACTGAAAAATCCTCCTCTTTGGAGGTCATCCTAAACTCATTTTTCTTTTCCAAGAAAATGCTTTCAAAATGATAAGTAAAATGCTTACCAGCTGGAAGAAGGAGGAATCTAGTGTGTCCATGTATTATGTGGATGCTGAAGCCATGCTTTTAGACAGAGATACTTCTCTGCCATGGACTCCTACTCAGTCCAGTTACAGGAGCATGACACTAAGGAGAAAATAATCCTCAATCTTGCAATGCAATTCTCCCTTAAGTGTAATTTTTATGCTGTAAATAAAGACTAATACCTTTATTTTCAGAAAGTATCCTGAACATGAGATGTTTATCAAAAGCTTTAATTAATCCAACTTTCACTTTAATTCACAAAAATTAAAAATAACTATCAACTGGGTAATTATTATAAAGAATTTATCTTTACAAAATACAGACAGATTTCAGATACAGATTCTCTTTAACAGAAAGTGTTTGATTCTGAATTCTGCCAGCCAATATTCAGAACTAAATGTTATGTAGCACTTTTAGCAGCTGATTGTTCAGAAACCTTCTCTAAGGCTGCATCACTACATTTTAGTTATAACCACCAAAGACAGTGGCAGAGAATCCATGACACAGTTAACCAAGTATATTTCTCCACGAGAGAATACACTCACACGGAACCAGTATTATTACACCGTAGTTTGATTTTCTCAGTGCTCAGACCTGTTCCTTGGTCACAAGATACCTACAGAGTACTAGAAATGTGTGAATGGACTTAGCTTACATATACTGAAAAACTTTTTGGACATACGATGGAAAACCTTAACCAGCTTTGTCAGGTCCTTCCTGCACTGTGCTCCAAGCAGACAGCTCTGAGCGAGTCCTAACTTTTTTAATTGAAGTCAACAGAGCACAGAACTAAGGCACATAGCACATGAAAAGGAGTTGATGTATTCAGATTGAAATATGAGAAGAGGAGACCAATAACATGTTCAAGAGGTTGGAAAGCAAAGCTCTGCTCAAAAAAAAAAAAAAAAGAATGTTTTCCTTATGGTGAAAGTTACAATCATATACATAGAGAAAAATTATTTTAAAAATGAATATATTGTTTTATAGATCTATTTCCCAAACCCTCAATATTATTTCCTCATTATTACATTTTAAATATTTTTGTGTCATTTAATTTAAACAAATGACAGCCATACTCTTGCAATCACATAAAAATGAGGATTTTTTCCCTTCAAAAAGTTACCTACTTCAGCTTTGTCATAGACAGTATAGGCATGATTATCAGAGCAAATTTCTGTTAAGTCTGCTCTTATAGGCCTATCACAGAGCTGCAAATATAAATCTTTCCTAGGAACCAGTTTTCAAAGTCAGAGCAATTATTATGCCCCAGCAATTTTTTTTAGCTATGAGAGCAGTGAGAGAGAATCATAAAAAAAGTATTCACACTATAAAATCATTGGTTAAGCACTGTTGAAAGCAAACAGCAATTTAGGCATCACCATTAAGCAAGAGAAATTGCACCCCATTTGTTGATTTCTAGGCTTTTCCTGATAGCAAAGGCACTTAATGTTATCTCAATCAGGAACAACAATAAAGCATGTCAGATGCAAAAAGAACTGTTGAACACCTGTAGTCAGATTCAGTCACAGCAACTCCGAAGATGGAGGCAGCAGGACGACAAGGAAATTTTCCATTTCAGGCAGAAATTGCTTATGTGGCTCTTTTTTGTACAGAAAACTTCACCCCTTGTGACAGTAAAGTAAATGTTCAGACTTGTAGGCTTGATAAAAGTTAAATGTGATTTCTGAGAAACAAACCCACAATATACTTCCTTCAGCTGCAATGACTCAAGTGGTCTACTGAAGTCTCTGGCAACTGCTTAAGCAGAAAACTTTTAGTGAAACCAAACAGAACAAAGAAAGGAGGGGCAGACAGAAGGAATAGAAGACATATGGACGGAAGGAAGGATTAAGTAGAAGGAGTGTTATTTCTATTACCTAATTATCTAATCTTTGTCTAATACCAGTCTATTACGGAACCGTGGCTGCCAACTTTGCAAAAAGACAGACTAGTTACAAATTAAAACCAATCTGACATGGTCTGATGAGAAACAAAAATGTCTACAGTGGGATTGTATTGACAACCTCAACCCAACGCAGTGAGCAATGGAGAAATGATGCATCACTAGGACAGACAAATGATGTTAAGTATCACACACATGCCCTTGTACCCCAGACTACCCTGGGGAGGGAATGAATCTCTTAAGAAATTAATTTCTGATATCTTAACTGCTGAAAAACTGTCTGTAAGATATTTCTGATCTGTCACATAGAAGGACTTTGATGTGCTGTTTACAGATCCCTCAAAAAGGTACAGAATAAAAACATGAGGCCAAAATAAAGAAAACAGAGTCAAACCTGACTTCTACAGACTGATGTTGTAGAAAGACTTGGAGAGCTTAAATGTAGCAGTATCAGTCTGCAAGGAGAGGAGAGGAGAGGAGANCTTTCACTTTTCATTGTCCTGCTTTGATTCTGTTAGTAGAAAACTTAACAAATACCCATACTTCAAGTCTGTTTTACTTGTGATGGCGATCAGTGAGTGATCTCTCTCAGTCCTTATCTCAATTCATGAACCATTTGTTATATTTTCTCTCCTCTGTCCAGTTACAGAGCAGAGTGAGAGCAGTATCCAGCCAGGGTCAAAACACTACAGGTCTGAATTTAGGAATGNAGAGGAGAGGAGAGGAGAGGAGAGGAGAGGAGAGGAGAGGCAATCAGGAATTATTGTACCAATTCTGTGATAACATATTTAAGAAAAAGAAAAAAAAGTTATTGTTAAGATGAAATTGCAGCCAGATAAGAGCGGAATGAGAACATACGCAGACATCAAGGTCTGTGGATGTGGACCATCAAGGTCAAGGAGTGGCAGGAGGTGACCCAGGTGCCAGAGCTGCAGCCCATGGTGAAGACTGCAGTGAATCAGCTGTCTCCTTGCAGCCCATGTAGGGCCACAGGAGTGCAGAGATCCACCTGCAGCCAGTGGAGGAAACCCATGCAGGAGCAGGTGGATGCCCAAAGGAAGCTGTGACCCATAGGAGGCCATGCTGGAGCAGGCTCCTCTCACGGACTTGCCGACCCATGGAGGGAGGAGCCCATGCTGGAGCAGGTTTTCCTGGTAGGACTTGCGGCCCTATGGGGGGCCCATACTGGAGCGGCCTGTGTCTGAAAGACTGCTCCCTGGGGAAAAGGGACCCATACTGCAACAGTTTGTGAAGAACTGTTGCCCATGGGAAGGACTCACACTGGAGAAGTTCACGAAGGACTGTCTCCCATGGAAGGGACCCCACACTGGAGCAGGGAAAGCTCTCCCCAAGCAGTGGCAGAAACAACCTGTGATGAACTGACCATACCCTCATTCTGCATCTCCGTGTGCTGCTGAGAGGGGAGGAGGTAGAACTTGGGAAAGAGGGAAGGGGGGAAAAGGTGTTTTTAAGATTTCTTTCACTTTTCATTGTCCTGCTTTGATTCTGTTAGTAGAAAACTTAACAAATACCCATACTTCAAGTCTGTTTTACTTGTGATGGCGATCAGTGAGTGATCTCTCTCAGTCCTTATCTCAATTCATGAACCATTTGTTATATTTTCTCTCCTCTGTCCAGTTACAGAGCAGAGTGAGAGCAGTATCCAGCCAGGGTCAAAACACTACAGGTCTGAATTTAGGAATGGTTCAAAACTGAGGTCGAAAACTGAGCAAAAATTAATGCAAATTTAGACTAAAATTTCAAGTTCACTATAATAGATTCTCTGCAGTTTGTTAAAGCAGCAATTAATCTACTTAACAGACAGCAGAACTACTTGCAGGTTTCTCTTTAAGTGTCAAACACAGCTTTCAGTAAACAATCTGTTTAGGTCAGATACAAATCAAACATTAATAATCTATTCATGATAATATTTAAAATCTCAGCAAAAAATATTGTCATAGCATATATGCCACTAAGAAGGAAAACAGCATTAGCTAAAGCAAAGGAAAAGTGTAGATTTAAATTTGAAGTAAACAGAAAGGGCTTAGCAGCAAACTGTAGATTGTACTTCATGAAGAAAATAATTTAAATTGTTTCACACTGGCCTTTGCAGCAAGGAGAACACCTAGAGAAGCATAGTTTGATTAAGGATAACTAGCAATGATTCTGGCAGGGAACTGTGTTGCTTATCAAGCCCATTGGAATTCTTTGAAGATATTGCTGCTCTAAGAGATAAGGCAAATTCAGTGGATGTAATACACTCAGATTTTCAAAAGTAGTTGACAAGGTTCCAAACTACAGATTAGTGGTCGAGGTAAAAAATAAAGGTTAAAATGGGCTTCTGGATAAAAAGACTGGATCAAATGCAAAGTATAAAGCCTTGCTATAGAAGAAAACTTCTTATAAATTGGAATGGGGTTCGAGGTCAATCAGGTTAATAGGCATGTGCAGAAGTCTAGAAATACATTACGTGACAGTGCCTTGTGAACTGAATTGCCAAATGGCCACACCATATATGATTGCATGCAAAGTGAATGCAATGAAAAAAACCAAACAACCCAATATAAAACGTGTCACAGGAAATGAATTAAGTTGAATCCAAAAATTTTCACAAGCAAGTGAAAAAAAATTAAATTATTTAAATGAAATTGCTGACAATTAGACCAAATGTTAATCAGAAAAAAATAACAAAAATAAGATAAACAGGGAGAAACAATATTAACAACAATATATGGCATAAAAAAGAAAACAACAAAGTTACTATTGTAACAGATTTTTTTTCAAATTAAATAACAAGCAACTCTGTAGAGGTTTTTCAATTGCCATGTAAGGTAATAGGCAATAATCATGGATGGTCATGGTTCTTGCTAAAAAACATAATATTAAAAAAATAGATATGTTAGTCAATAGGAAATATAAAGGAGCTGTTCTTATCATTGTTGAAGAAACAGAAATTCTCAAAAGAGATTTCATTCTTTTGTGTAAGTAGACATTTATAAACTAAGAGATTGGAGAGTAAGGAAACAATCCAGTTATGGAATTAGGATTCTGAAAGAAAAGAAAGAGTGAAAGAGAAAGAAAGAAAGAAAGAAAGAAAGAAAGAAAGAAAGAAAGAAAGAAAAAGAAAGAGAATGTCTATAAACATATAAAACTGAGTTATTTGTGAAATTTATCATAACAAAAAGTTTGCAAGTCTAAGGAACATCTATTGGATTATTAATAATTAGTTTTGTTATAAGATTTCAAACATTCACTCAGCAGACATTGTGCTAATGCAAATAGTCAAGTTTAAGTGCATTTAGATGAGTGTTAAAGTGCCAAAAAATCCATTCAATTATGTTAGATGTCTAACAACCCTTCTCACTTCCACATTAGTATGCAAAAGAGCAAAGTAGGTTAGTTGATCATTCCCATGAATATTTTGGCTTTCCAGCATATTTACCTTCCATCTTTTTTCCCACATTTACCAGAAGTTTACTTAGTAAAGGTTTACAGATATTTTTCCTGGTCTATCTACCGTTCCCTAGAAAGTCCAGTCCTAAAAGGTGTGATTTCTTTGCACAAATTCATTTTATAACTCTATGTCCTCATTTGGATGCTAGGGAGCATTATCAAGTGACGAGAGATCAAATAGAGAAACAACAATCAAAAGATTTTATTTAACAAGCAGTAAACCCAATAATAACATGCAAAAAGAAAACAAACTCTTCTCCTCCGGGCCGGCTGCTAGGCTGGTGCAGCAAGAGAATGAAGGCCTGTGGATGGTGCTGGTCCCACTCTGGAGCTGCTGGAAAATAAAAAGAGTGAGAGCAAACCCTGGGGGACCCCAAGGGAAAGAGATATTCACTGCTTTAAGCTGTGTGGTCCTCAGCATGGCACTGCCTCCTCTGTTGATCCAGCCATGCTGCTGCCCGGG
Organism: Neodrepanis coruscans; assembly: GCA_013400695.1. Classification (NCBI taxonomy): domain Eukaryota; kingdom Metazoa; phylum Chordata; class Aves; order Passeriformes; family Philepittidae; genus Neodrepanis; species Neodrepanis coruscans. Next base: position 43,319 of record VYZS01072960.1, read on the forward strand.
CCAATGGATAGAGAGACAAGAGGCTAAGGGACCAGAGCCAAGAACCAGGAGCCAACAGGGGAGCTGAGCTGAGAGAGAGGGAGCTGAGATGAAAGCCAAGCCACAAAGAAGGCAGGACTTCCATACCTGCTGCTTTTATAGGGTGCCCGTTCTTGCGTTTTCTCATGGCACCATTCTGGGGCAGGCCACCTCTTCACTGGATGAAGTCACTGGGTGCCACCCCCTTCCCCAGACTCCACCACAAGGCAACATGGTGGTGTTCCAGCCAAAATGCCTCGTAGCTGCTGTGTGTCGGGGGGAAAGGCCACCACCACTGCTCTGCACCACTCTGCCACCCGTGCCACCAGAGCGGGGCACCCGCCACCACTGAAGGGGCTCAGCAGGCCCCCAGGGCACTTTGCACATGTGGCACACCCAGCCGCAGCTCCAGGCAGCCAGTGCTGCACCTGCCACCGGCGCCATGCAGCACGAGCCACTAGCAGCAGCCAATCCAGCACTTGCAGCAGTGGCCAGCTCTGCACTGTCACTAGGGCAGTGCTGGTGCAGGGACACCTGTGGTCGCTGCTCTGCACCACTTCACCAGCCATGCCACCAGTGTGGAGGGAGCCTACTGCCAGGGGCCGGCATGCGCACGGGCAGGGACTGGCAGGAGCCGTCACACGCCCCACCCTGCAACTGTTCCGGAAGAGACAGCTCCATGCCTGGTGTTGGGAAGCCACGCTGGGGGAGCCGCCAGAGCTGCCACATGCCCCGGCTCCAGCAGGACCAGCGGGGGCTGTCACCATCTCCATCCATAGCGCGAGCCAGGCGGGGGAAGCCAGCAGCCACACCGACGGCTGCGGTCGCTCAGCCCACCCCAGTGCCTACAGAGTGGCCAGGGGCCCCCACATTCTAACCCCGACACTGGTGCCCCATGCCATAGTGGCTGGGGAAAAGCCCCACATGCATTCCACTTTCCGCAGGTCTGCAAGAGAACAGGCAGGAGTGGTTCCATCCCCACCCAGTGCGCCCCAAGCAGCCATGGCTGAGCTGGGTCAAACCCACACACAGCTCCAGGTCCACACACACAAGGGATAGGGCAAGACCAGCCCAGCCCATGCTCCCTGTGTCCCGCAGACAAGGAAACACAAAGGAAAAAAAAGGTCCAAAGCACTCCCCCTGCTTCCACACAAAGAAGGGGAAAGGGAAAAAAGGTTTTAAAATGAAACCATTTTCCCACTCCACAACACTATAAAATCCTAATTCATGTCAGGTGCCACCAGCTACTTTCCATCAATACAACAAATAAAATGGTCCAGAAGAGTTGCACATATAATCTTATAAATGCTCTGTACATCAAGGAATTTTGAATATGTAAATAGAGTAAAATAAACAAAATTTTACTAGCTGTTTTTCATGTTATCATCAGTAGATATATACTGCTTATGGTTGACTTAATAGGCTATAAATTTGTTCTGCTCAATCTTTTCTGCTATACTTAATGCAAATATTGTCTCACAAACCATAATATAGAAAAAACTTTCATAGAGTACTATCTAACACCTTAGGCTCTATTTGTACAGAGGTGTTTTATAACCCAAAACAGATATTTTAAATCAAAGAAAACCATTCCAAAAGGCACTCAGAAGACATATGACATAAACAGTGTAGAGGTCCTTACTTTTTTAATATCAATAATTTTTGTATCCAGTTTATTCAGGTAACAGTTTCATTTTTGTTCAATTTTAAATTTACAAAAAATATTTCGTACTGAGGGTTGAGAAAAAAATCATATCACACTCTTACAGATATTTATATTACACTTGCCACTACTATAGATACTTCAATTAGGGTTTAATTAATTATATTCTTGCAGGATGCAGTTTAGAAAGCAAATATTGCATGATTGACTCAAAGACACTTCTAAAATCCATTGATGGTAATATGTTGGGTAAAGAATTATTTTTCTTTTTTATTACAAGCATTTTTCAATTTAACTACATATTAGGTGTGGTTGTAACATACTTGTCAATTTGTCCTGATGCTCTGGAACATGGTTTGGTGTTCCAGATTAGGCAATCATCTCATCAGAGTTCTGAAGTGCTGCTAAAAATTCTAGTCAATACATAGTATCTCAAAAGATATAACATTTAAAAATATTTTCATTTGTTTGAAACTAATTGTTTTGAAGCTAAGATTATATACAGTTTGAAGCTTTATCTTTATGCACGCTTCCTAGTCCATCACAATTTGATTTACCATCCTTTACCATGATTTGATTAGAAAAGAAAATCTATACCTGAAGGATCAGAATGAAAGACTATATAAAGAGACCAGTATTTTAAGTATTAAGGGTGTTCTTCTGAGACATCTATCTTTAAACAGCTCTAAGGTTTACTGGAGAACATGGATACATTCTTGAATACATAAAAGAATTCCTTGAGCAGTGGATTTACTACTAAGGAAATAAGACTTAGAAATTATACTGCTAATCTTTTTATTTTTCTAATGCCTTAAGAGAATGTAGCAGGTATTCTGCTTAAAATATTGAAGAGCAAACCTGAAGCCAACCATACTCTTGCTAGTCAGCCTCCACAATAACTCAGAGCAACTAGAGTGTCAGAGATAATCTGTGTCCTAAAAGCTATAGAAGATATTACCAAATTCTTTTCATTTGCCAATAAAGACCTGAGTGGGTAAGAAAATATTTGTCCAGAGAGAATACTATTGTCTTATTATTAAAGTATGTGTTTTGCATTCATGAGCTTTCTAGTCAAACCCTACAGATCTCTGTTTGTGTATTGGAAATGTTGAATCTTCACCCAATGACTGTCTTAAATCTTTTAAAAGTGATGCCTTAAATGATAGGACCTGTTTGGTTATACTGAAAATAAATGTGTTTGATCTGAAGTGTACAAAATGCATGCTTGTAAAGGCTTAATTAATAACCATCACTCATGTCAAAGCAGCTCTTCGTATAAGCAAATTTGTATAAAATATGACTTGATATACAACTTCTTTGTATTGCAGCATAATATATATAAAATATATTCTACACATTTATTTGTTCTTAGTCTTCGTAAACCAGATACAGATATATACAAAAATCTGAAATTAATAAAATAGCATCTTTATCATCATTTTATATTGTAAACAACAATTTGCCTTCCAAGAAAGAAGTGGGCTAAATTTTGTTTCAACTAAATGAAATAATCTCCTATATTTCTCCAATCTTTTAAAGTCTTTTTGGTCTCTTGATTTTTTTTTTGTTTTGTTTTTTCCTTTTCTATTAACTTTGGAAACATTGTATTGTGCAACTAGTTGCTTTAACAACAATTTTTGTCTTACTATATGTAAAATAGAAATAATTCTGGAATTAATATGGAAAATTTAAAGTCAAATAGATGGGGGAAGCAAAATAACTAATAAATAATAATTGCAGGTATAACAATATCAGAGTTGGAGCTGATCGAGGAATGACAACATAATGATTTTACAACAGTCAGTTTACGTAACTAAAATCTTGAAACATTTTCAAAAAAAGATTTTCAGCAAGAAAAGAAATCATTGGATAATCTGCTTCACGATTAATTTTTTAATAGAACTTTGTACCACATCAATAGCATAGTGGATAGGTTCACCTGACAACTTCAGACTCTCAGGATCTTAGTCAGAAATAGAAGGAAATAACATTCTCTGCTAAAACTGAATGCTTTGACTAACCTGGTTTGTTTCTCCAAAAGTATCTTCATCTCAGGCTGGCATATTTTTCACAAGTTAGAAAATGTTTTACAACCTTCTCTGCTTGAAATTCCCATGCTAAGATAAATACTTATATCCTGAATTTTAAAGCATGAAAATCTAAGACTATGGAAGAGGTAGGCAACTTTCACACAAAAAAATGTTAGCAAAAAAAAATCTTCCAGTAATGCTCGGTTAGTAATCGTTATCTGATCTATGTTTGGCTGCAACAGTAAAGAAATACATGATGGACCATATAAAGCAGAAGAGAATTATTCAGAATTATTTTTCATAAAGTATTTTGTGTTAGTCATTCACTTACATTCTTTGAAGTTTCTCTAGTTTTCTGAGACATATGGATGTTGACCTCAAACAGCATCCCCTATGTGTTGCATTTTTATTATATAGGCTGCCAAAGGCTAGGGACCTCAGGGCTGAGGCTGGAGAATGCATTAGATTTAATTCAGAGCCACCACAGAACGCTGATGAAAGTCTACTGAAAGCCTGACATTTTTGTCACAAGATTCAATCCTGATATTTGATAAATAGTGAAAAAGATTTACTACCAAAACATAAAAATAAAAGATGCGGAAATGTGAAATAGTTTTTGTTGCTACTGACTTCACTTTGAAGAAGTATTTCTAACTAAGTAAAGAAGAGAGGTTTGCCAGAAGCAAGTGTAGAGATATATTTAAACAGCAAATGGATTTAGAACATAAATGTAAATTCAGAATATTTATATTACAGTAAAAGAAACAGAAATACCATGAAAAGGAAAATACTTCTATAGCACTAACTTGTATCTTATATAGCATTCAAGTCCTCAAATGGAGTTTCTATCCACCATAGACAAACTAAGGCAAGTATGAATCCAGGATAACTGATGAGGAAAGAAAAGCTCTTAAAATTCATGGACTCATAAAAGAAGACACTCAAGTCTTTAGATGACAAGGAAGATCAGTGACTTGAAATAACTTCTTATAGAAGCAGATCATCTGGTCAGTGATATGAGATCATTTATGATAAGAAATCAAAGGTGGAATGCTGCCAGATATAAAGTACATATTTTCAGATGCTTGAAGAGAAGCTATTGTATATCTGTCACTTTTGAAGGCTAAATAAATTTGTCTGCATTTTTGTTCATTTTTTCTAAAATTCTGAACCAAAAAGTTTGTTCTTTTATTTAAAAATTGCATTACCAACAGTTTAAACCTAAACAAGACAGTACAAACAACTTTCCACATATATTGTTTAAATAAGATGTAATTGTTAATTCCACTTATTAACACTAACTTTTTCTTTTAAAATATTTATTCAGTAGTTAGAACTCTGCAAGCAGCTAATTTATAACCTAAGGTTCCCTTAACTTCAAAATAATGTATTATCAAGAGACTGGAAATTGTTTTATATGTTCTTCCAGCTAATAATTTTATCACTAAAAAAATGAACCAATACAGAACTGCTGACCTTAAGGTTATAAGTTAATTTCCTCATCTTTCCCTCAAGTTGTGCCAAAAGAATGTGCTGAAGAGTATAAATTTTGGAAATATTTTTAAATTATATGGATTTATAGCTATAAAGGTGTCTGTTTCTGGAAAATTCTGTTTTTCTAGGTAAAGTGACTCAGCTATTACTCAGAGTAGTTACCCCAGGGTCCTGCAACAGTAAGTATCTTAAAAGCATGAAAGAAATTAAAGAATAACCCTCTCTGCCTCTATCCTCACCTCTCTTCCCCTGTTCAATAGGGCTGCTACTGCTTCGTGATGGTTACTGAGTTGATACCACAAAAGCAGCTGGAGGCATGAGACCCCGGAAGATTTTGCCCAATGAAAAGTGTTTGAAACTCTGGAAAACTGTTTTGGATGGTATATATTACATATAGTACTGCCTGTATCTACATTAAACTATGCCAGTACTGTTCATTTAAGGGCTCATCATACCTGTTATGATTAGGCATGACAGGATGATCAACATTTTTAGATATACAGGAATAAGCAAGCTCAGTTCTGCCTCAAGCCTCTCCAGCCCTGAACACCTCCACATGGGACAACTGCAATTTCTTTTATTGGTTGGTTGTGTGCCTTTGCCATTTTAATTATATATAAGAAAAACTTGTAATATGATTTGATAGCTTACTGAACACCTTTTGCAGAAAGGGATACAGTCAATTTTGCCATAAAGACTGCTACCAAAAAAACCTGTAACATATCGAGATTTCTCTTTTTATTGCATCACTAATTCTTCAGTGTATAATAGGAAATGATCTGAAATACATTTGAAGAATTATTCATATTCATTATAATCACAGAATCATAGAAGAGTTTGGGTTGGAAGGAATGTTAAAGATAATCTAATTCCAAACTCTTTGCCATGGACATCTTCCACCAGCCCAGGTTGTTCGCATGTCCATCCAAATTTATGTACAACCAAATAAGCTGCAGTTTTTGCCCCTGACCTACCATTTAAGCAACATTAGAGCCAATATTCTAGGATAAAGATTGTAAACCGTGGTACAAAAAAAAATAATTAAAAAAATAAAAAGTGCAAATATTTCCCAGGTGCTTTTCAGTTATGTGGCTGAAAAATACTGCTCTTCCCTACATCTCTTACTTCTATAAATAGTGGTTTGTACAATAATAGTCACCTCTTGTCTCAGGTAAAGTTTGCTAGCATATGTACAAGGGTGTTAAACTATTAATAAAGATAAAGACAAAAACACTTGCTTAGAACTAAATCCAAATCCTAAACCTGTGAAGATATTGACCTAGGGGCTTGAGTAATGAATAAGATGAGTCAGAATTGTTTGTTTACATGCAAAAACTAAACAGAATTGGTATTGCAGCCTCCCTGCGAAATTCATTGGATAACTTGAAGACTAAGATGTAGCTTATTTAGAAAGGACAGAGAAAGCAAAGTGGGAAGTGAAGCAGCACTCTATCAAAATAGCATTAGCTGTTACTAAGTTAGTATGCTGGTTTTGTTTGAGATAGAGTTAATATTAATAGTAGCTGGAATGGGCCTGTGTTTTGGATTTGTGCTGAAAACTGTGTTGGTGACACATGGACATTTTTGATATTGCTGAATACTGCTTTCACATTTTCAAGGCCTTTTCTGCTCTTAATCCCACCCCTCCACTGAGGAGGCTGGGAGTGCACAAGGAGTTCGGAGGGGACACAGCCTGGACAGATAACCCCTACTGACCAAAGGGATATTCCATAACATATGGCATCAGGCTCACCATATGAAACTGAAAAAGAAGGAGAGAGAAGAAGGAAATGTGATGGCATTTGCCTTCTCAAATCACCATTAGGCATCATTGAGCCCTGGTTTTCTGGAGATGGCCTGCTCATGGAAAGCAGTGGATGAATTCTTTCTTTTGCTTTGCTTGTGTGTGCAGCTTTTGCTTTACCTATTAAACTGTATCTCCACACACAATTTTACTGACTTCAAATTCTTTCCCTTATCCCAGTGAGGCAAGAGGTGGGGAGAAATAGAGCAGCTATGTAGAGCTCAGCTGCTTACTGGTGTTAACCTATAGTAAATAAATGCACGGAGGATATCTTCTCAGGACAACACGAAAATGACCAATATGATCGAAAGTGAAGCCTTTATTTTCAGAGCATCAGACATATTCCTATACTAATACTATTCTAATAGTATATCTAACTTGCTTACAGCTTCTAATAATATCCCTACTGGAAGACAGTTCTTAGACTATTATTATTGGTTAATAAACTTATGAGAACACTTCTACAGATTTTAATTGGCTACATCTTTTTACAATGATGCAGATTTTCATTGGCTCCATCACTTGTGGGCCTTGCAGGCTTGTTTTCTTCTTTGTTTAAGTTTCTCTTGCTTATGCCAAGGTCAGTTATCTTCTCTCGCATACCTTTCCCTTGAGAAGATCAGGTCAAACTGACCCAAAACATGTTATCACCTAATTCTCCCATGAGAAAGCCAGACGGTGTGAAATGCTTTTCTCACGAGAAGAATAGGCCGCAGTGGATACTCCTTTTTACCAAAATGCTGGGTTGTGCAAATATCCATTATTTTCTAAAAATTTCCCAACATTAACCCACAACAACCTATCCACATCTGACAAGAAAATGATGCTTGAAAAGATTATGGATCACTATTCAAATGCATAACTAATGTTCAGAGACTCTTGATACCAAATCTTACAATCACCTACATGAGAAGCAAAAACATGCTATCACTGAAAACCTTTACTCTCTGTGAAACATACTTGGTGTTTAAGTCTCCCAATAAAATTTATCTCATCATAGCCTAAGGCATATGCATCAGTCTCCCAATTTAGGAACAGTTTTCGTCTATTTAAGAGACATTCTGAATTCATTTAGCTATGATCACAGAACTAAAATTACTTTGTAGAAGGTGTTCTTGTTTTGAAAATATTTGCTATATGCAAGTGGAATACGAGAGTAAAAGGCTTTACATATATTTGGTGCTTAAATATAGCATTTTCACAAATCTAACACGAAATTATAAATAAAATCAACTAATTTTATCAACATAAAAATGTGCATTCCAAGTAAAATTATTATATTATGTATTTCATAATTTTTTAATTAAGAGACATTAATGTTTGCATTGGCTTACAGGATTAGAAAAAAAACCAACACAGACATTAAAAATAATAAAAATAGCATATAGCAAATGAAGATTGGAAGTTTTTGTTATTGACTATGCATATAAACTAGGGAAACAGGAGGCCAAAAGACAAAATATCTCACTATTAGTTTGGAAGATGTAAGAGATGTAATATTCTAATAATGCTAAATGACAAATTCTGTCAACAGCAACACAAAGTGCATAGAAGAGTATAATAAAAATAGTTTATGAGTATTTGGGAAAACTGTGGTGATAAACACATTACACAGAATAAAAATTACCTTCCACTTCATTAATAATTTCAGATAGAAGCTCACTTCCTTAATTTAGTAGTTTAAAAATTGTGATTCAGTTATATTTTAGGGTTTTTAAGAGAGTTTATTGAAGAGTTTTCTGGATCATTAATGCATATTCTCAACAAGCCCTAGGACTTTACAAGATACTTATTTAGCATGAAATGAAGCATTTAAATTAAAAATAAGAGCAAAAAGTAAGACTGTAAACATTGGTTGAAACCAATTTTCAGAGCATTGTGAATTTTCAGGTGTAACTTTTAGTTAGATTCAATCACTCTATTAAATTCAACAGAAAGGTACTAAAAAACTTTAGAAGTATTCTCTATCTCTATCAATATAACTCTTTACCTTGAAAAATTTAAAACAATGTGAGAAGATTAAAATCTGTTTTTAAAGTTCAAAATTTGAAAGTGTAAAATCCAAAGCCTTGCATTTAGGATTTTTTTTAAAAAAAAAGGATATTCCAGAATTCCGTATTATTTTATATTTCATGGTCTACAAGCAAAAGTTTTCCATGAAAATTAGACTCTAATTTCATATGGCCATAATTCTGTGAGAAGTATCTTCACTGGAGAAGCCTTTGTGTACTCATATTAAGCAACATCTACCAATAAAGAACAGACAGATTTAAAAAATATTTTTGGCTATTACTTACAGCAGAAGACAGAAGTAACTACATAGCATAATCTGTGACTTAACTTTGCAATCAGGAGCTTGTAGTGACAGAGTTGACTTTAAATATGGCATTCTACAAATACTGTTAGTGATTGAGGCAGCTGTTTGCAAGCAGCCTAGGACTTATCTTAAAATGAAACTGTCTTTGTGATATAAAGTTATTTTCTCCCCACTTTTCTGTCAGACCTTTAAAATTTATCTATTTTTATTCCATTGAATTGTTATCCTCTGTACTCACCGCTGCCAATATCCAAATCATTTGAGCCCTCTGAAGGTCCAACATATTCTAATTACTTGGACTGCTAGCTGTGTTCCAGTATCAGGAAGAATTCATCCTCGTGCTATATGATCTGCAATATGATCTGTGAGTGGAAGTTGCCTACATCTTTTGCAACTATATAGGTTGTGGATGAGAATGGTACTCCCCAGTTCAGTGCCCCCACAAAGACTCTTCCAAACCAGATATCACTCGTTCGCTGCCCTTCCCCTCCACTTCCTGCTCTGGGGATGGAGTTAAGAAGAGAAGGCACAAAAGTTGAAAAATCACAGGTTGAGATAAAAAAAATTTTACTGGAAATGGCAATGAGATAAGAATACAAACAGTAAGACAACAATACTAATGACAAAAGTGCACAAAGAGAGGATGATTTACATGCAAAATGTTCACCAAGCCTGGAACAATGAAGCAATGGCAGATGGACCCTATGCCAACCTTAGTTGCTCCCTGGGCTGGAATGGAATGTCCCTTCTTCTTGGAAGCAAGTACCCCTTTCCCATACCCCCAGCAATTACATAAGATGATATTGAATAACATTAGGGCCTTGGCCATGCTCACATGGACCCCAGCTCCACTCCCCAATGGCTTCTGCAAAAAATTAACGCTATCCTTAGCCAAAACCAGGACATTATCCACCCCTTATTCTATACCATCTGTGTCATGCCCAGAGTTTGCACCTTTCAACTATATACATATATTTATAAACATACACAAGCACAAGCATGTTTTCCATAGTCACTGTGTGTCTCCTCTTCCTCCTTCAATGATGATGATAAGTTGAAATTTTTTTCTGTCTGGCTGGTTCAAGATCCCCAGGGCAATTGGAGTTTCCTATTCAAGCTCACTGTATAATCAACAGTATTACTGATGGTGCACAGTTGTGGTAGCAATCAATACGTGTTGTTCTTCGATCCTTAGCAGTCCCACAGCAGAAGAGTTGTCTGAGAGACCAGACAAGGTATTCAGCTGCCTAATTTCCTCTTTCTCTTTTGTATCCCAAAAGTCCTACAATGCCCTTTTGGGTCCTTGAAATACCCTCTGCTGAGGTAAATTATGCCAAGAATGTATGGGGCCTCTGGTCCAGTCACTATGGGGTGTTTCTGCCATTAGTCAGGCTCACTTCAGCTTCCAGTACAGGAAGAGATCCCAATTGTTTTGCATTAAACAAAAGCGGGAACCTGAAAAGCTGAGAGACAAGATTAATATTCTTATTAATTCAATATTTTATTTCAGATGCTTTTGTGACCATTAGCTCTAGCAATAAGTGCTGGCATCATAGTGTTTCTGAAGATACTATTCGAAACACTACCATACCACAATAGTATTTGTTGCAGAACTAGATTGCTTTGTGCTAAAGCATTTAATCATTTTGTTTAATACCCATGTGATGCATCTTAGAGAGACAACAATGGGTTGAAGTACTCCATGGTTTTTTGACAATTCCTTATTCACATCTCCTAAAATGCCCAATTCATTCTTCTCCTTCCTTCTCTGAAGTGAAATGCATGTGGCTGCAGCTGTAAAATTTCACTCACTCTCAATATTGTTGCAGCTAAGTCTTTAATTAAACTTGATATCGAGTCATTTCTGAGATGCCAATCAGAAGGGCAGCATACCAAGAGGATTAACACATGTAATAGCCATGAAAACAAGAATGAAGGACTACTTTTTTATATCATTGGTTGGCTCTGCATCCTTTTCCTACATTATCCTACTTCTTTCCTGGGCACTCATACCCTAGGTATTTAGATATGGTTCATTGTCATACCTAGACACAATCTCCTTTCCAAATGCTCTTATTTCTGTTCTGAAGACAGTTTAGATTCACATTTTGAAATGGATTAAGGTAAAAGTACATTTTGAAATGAAGTTAACAAAAATGCATCATAAAGCCCTACAGCTGAGCACTATGGCATGTATGGACACCTTCACTCTTTAAAGTAACTTTGCATGATCTTAGAGTATCATATCTATATTAGTTCAGGATCTGTCCTATCCTTATCATGACAGTAGCTGAAATTCCTGTTGAAAATTAAGCAACAGGACTAGCAGAAAGTGATCTTTATGTATTAATGATCTTTATGCTTTATGTATTACCATTTTCCAAACCCAGATCCAGTGTGAAATGTGGAAAGGGAAGTGTATAAACAAACATGTGGAGAAGAATACCATTAAATGTAATATGTACATTGCACTATGTTTAGAGACATAACACTTTAAGACAACTGGGATCATAAAAAAACCCCAAACACATAACATAAAGCTCCAAGAATGAAACAAACACTACTTATGGCCAAGAGATCCTGTAACTGAAACACCCCCGGCAAGATATTTTACATCTTTACCTCTGGTTCTTTTCTATTTCATATTTATCATTTTCAGTTTTGATCTTTTTGACAGTAACAGCCACATACCACAGTTTTTTATAACTAACAGAACAGCAAATTTAATCCCACTGCTCTCATTAGTCCTTTTGCTAAAGCAAAACAAAAACCAAACAAAACCAAACCAAGAGCAAAGAAAAAAAACACCAACAACAAAACCCAAACAAACAAAAACCCCAAGCAAAGAAAAAAACCACAGCTTGAGTTCTGTCCAAACTGTCTGCTATCATGGAAAATAAAAATTCTCTTGGTAAGAAAATGCTACATTATATCTACTAATATTTCAGTCAAAGTGCAGTCTGTAGCAATGGAGATTTTGGAAGAACTTCATCCCGTGACCTGAGAGCTGTTCAGTACATCCTGTGAGGTAATTAATGCTATCAATTCCTTCCCACTGAAAATCCAGAAGAAGCCGAATAAGTTTTTCACTTTACAGGAAACACTTGACACCCTTGCATTGTTAGATCTTGAAGCAATATCTAAGAAACAGCTACTGTTTCCTTCTGGTAATATTAAGCTTGCATTAAGGAGACGCAGTTGTAAATATTGATAACATAAAATAAAAGCCCTGTCCAATTTAGAAAATAGATTATTTTTTGTTGAGTTCAAGATGGAGTACCTTTAAAAGGTCTGGAACAAGTTGTTGAAATAATTTAATGAGCCATACTGGGAGTTAAATATTTCAGTATTTTTCAAAATGATCATTCACTTTTTTTGATCATTCAGTGTTAAAAACTTGTGGGTTTTACATTTGTATTTCAGACAAGACAAACTCAGTTTGTCTTCAGCATGCAGGGTGACCTTTTTTCTTTTTTGGTCCTTTCCATTTAAGAAAATATATTGATTTGTACAACAGGGAAAACAGAACAGACATCTGCTACATATTACTCAAACAATGTAGGACACAGAATTATTGTGTCTGCATACAAAATATTAGAAGCAGATAAAAAAAATTAAACATTCAGAAGAGTAGAAGTATGAAGTAATGGTAACATATCTACTGCAGAAGGATTGTAAAGTGAAAAATAAGTTTCCACAGACATTTAACCTATTATTTTAAAAGAAAGACAACTACCAAGGCAGGAAATAGATAATTTATTCTCTTTTTGCCCTTAGTTTTATTGTGTAAATAGATATAAACCTATACTTTTAACTGTTTATAGTTCTTCAGAGAAAGTATTTGTTCTTTCTTGCACAGTCTTTGACCAAACAGAAATCTTAATTCTGGCCTTCTTTATTATTATTCCAATTGTAAAGAAGCTGACCTGAAAATATTTGCAGTCTAACTTTTGTAAGCTTCAGGGTTTGTCAAGCTTCCAGTATTTTGCAACATCTCTCCTGGTTGCCAATAGAGGCAGATGTAAAAATTTCCTCATGTTAGTTCATTTATACCTCAAAACAGGCATATGTCAGTGGAATGCATGAGGCCAGACTGATAATCTTCCTGACAGCAATGCTAATATTGTTCCAAAAATTCAATATAAGCCTATTCTACTTCCATTAAAGTCAGTCAGATTTCATACGTTGACTTGAATGGATGTAGAAATAGAGCTTAAGTGAAGCTATACAACCAGCTCTTGGAGAACACTGGTATTTTAGATTTTTAATACTTGGATGACTACTTATTGTGAAATGAAATAATTTTCTTTAGGTTCTACTAGATGCTGGTAGCAGTTTATCACACACTGCCTTCAAAGAAGAGTATGTCCACTTATTTGCTGAAACAAAGCTTCTCATTTTCTGTCTAGCATACTTATCATATGCCAGCATTTCACAGTACAGACAGAACCAATCCAGTTCTACCTTCCTCCTTACACTCCTTAATATGATAGCAACTGGCAGTCCCCATACTTCTTTCCTCCTTAGGCCAACTTTGATACAAGGCAAATAGGCTTCTCCATCAGTTTCTGTTTATACTTATGTTCAGAGTTTTTGATATTCTTTCAACTCATTATTTTTAACCAGGACAAGTAACATATGTCCGTCAGAAGTAGCCATGAAGAAGCAGGCATTTGGAAGACAATCTTCATTATCATATAAATGCAAATAGCTTGATCTTTGGCACTTCGTGGCACATATTTGTAGATGTAAAAATATCTTGACCTGGAAGATATCCTGGTATGGAAGAACCTTGCGGCTTTTTGGTTTTTCTTTTCATCCTTTTGGTGGGCAAAATCATGTTACTCATGCTACTTACCAGGGATCCATCCAGGAAACTTTCTTCCCTCAGAGTGAAATAAGATCTGTTATTAAGGTCATGATACTTAAACTTGCTTCTGCCAACTTTTCCTAAAGCAACTACAAGAGAATCCTCTTCAAGCGGAAAAAGTACCCTCATTACACCTTCAGAAAAAGCTTTGTATTCAAACATCCTCCTTTCCCTCTCTCTTCAGATTCACATCAGCAGCCAGCCTAAATCCCAGTGGTCTTCAACCACCTCCTGCCACATGCAATCTCTAGAGGAAAGACTTCACAATCTCCCTATATAACAGCTAATTACATATATAAGGATAAAAGATAGCTTTTGCAGGTCAGATTAGAGGAATTTATTGTTAAGTGTTCTTTATTTTTCTCTGCTTTTGGTGAGGGGAATATTTGTTTTGTTTCTGGATTTCTGTCTTCTCTCTCTTTATCCAATAGTATATATATCTGTAAGACACCTTTACATTCACATGACCAAATTCTTTATGCCAGAAAATCAGCATGTCCTTTCCCAAGCATTCCCAGTTAGTGCTCATGAAGCTCAGACCAGATCCATAAAAGCTACAACAAAGGTCACTGGAAGAAATAATCTTTGACACCAAAACTAGGAGTCATCCCTAGACTTTGTGCCTTTTCAGAGCAAGGAAACTCTCAGGTTCCAATTTTATTGAAACTCTACTTCCTTCATTAAATTAAAAAGAGCATTTTTATGTTCTTTCTATAACAAACATCATCTTCTTATCTCCTTTGATTATATTGTTGTCCCCATTTATCCACACTAGTTAGAAAAGACTAATCGCAGGCATGTGTAAGACATCTTCCTGAGAAAATCATAATTTTTATAGGCTTTTATCTTAGAACACTGTTGTGAGATATGAAAGAATTAAATAGGAAATTAAGCAACAAAGGACCTACAAGAATTTGTTACTCTTGACATAAGATAGTTACCAAGAAAGGAAGAAAATTAATTTAGCTTGGGAATTCAGTTACCTTGTGTTTACTGTTTCTATCTGAGGTTTTAAGATTGATGGTTCAGGTTTTGGAATTTGTAAAGAAAAGTCTTGTATATGTACAGCATTTGCTTAAGTATTAGTTAATTATAAAACAGAAATACGTAGAGAACACCAGTTTTCTCAAAGTCAGACACAGATTCATAACAGAGAAACTATCTGTCCTGGTTTGAACACTAGGGGGCATTACTAAAAGACGAGAGACAAAAAAGGGAAGATGACAACAAAAAAATTTATTGAATCTATGGGATATTATATGCGTAAACCAGTGATGCAAACAATAACCTGACAAAAATAACATGCAAATAGAAATAACCCCTTTGCTGCTCTGGGCTGACTACTGGGCTGTGGAGGGAGAGGAAGGAGTGTGGACAGAGCTGGGAAGGTGATGCAGCAGGGTCCCACTCCGAAGTTGCTGGAAACAAACCAGAGTGAAAGGAAAACCCCAAGGGACCCAAAGGGAAGAGATCCCACACTGCTATCACTGCTGCGTGAAGCCAAGTGGTCCTCTGCTCAAGCTGTGGTCACGCCACACTGCTGCCCATGCCGAGAGAGAGAGAGAGAGACGACTTCCATTTCTGCTCCTTTTATAGTATGTCTGTTCTTGTCTTTTCTTGTTCTCCCTTTCTGGTGTGTGCTGTTCCCCCATTGGTCGGCAGCCTCATTTTGTGTCATATGGCACTGGGCAATGCCCCTNTGGTCGCCAGCCTCATTTTGTGTCATATGGCACTGGGCAATGCCCCTTCTCCAGACCTCACCACGAGGCAAACATGGTGGCATTTGCCACCAAAATTCTTGGGGGCAACACCTGCCGTGGGAAGAGGCTGCCACTGCCACCTCTCCACTAGTGCTGCGGGGACCCAGGCGCCTGAAGATGCTGGCAGCATTGCTCACAGGACACTTGCCACCTGCCACGGGAGGAGCCACTGCCACTGCAAAGCACCAGCAAGCCGAGCTGCACCCAGTGCTGCAGCTCCTGGCCTCAGGCCAGCTTCATCACAGCTGTGAGCTCCTGGCCAGGCAAGGCCATCCACACGACAGCCCCACTACACCCGGCAGGGGGTCACAGGGGGAACAAGCAGGAGCAGCATTGTCTCCATCCATTGCACTCTGCGAGGCCACAGGGAGCACATGGGAGCAGCACCATCTCCGCCCGCCATGCTCCGCACCTGACAGTCACAGGTGGGAGTGGCACCATCTCCCCCGCCATGCTCCACGCTCACAGCCCCGCTCACAGAACGCCACAAGGTGCTGGGGACTGGCCCAGGCCCGAGCCACAGGCCAACATGGTGGTGCCACTGCTCCTGGCCCTGGCCCAGCTTGGGCTGGGCTGGGGCAGGAGCCATGGGCTCAATGCCAGCAGTGACACTCCTGGCCCTGCTCGGAGCCACCATCACCATGCCACAAGGTGCCAGCGCATTTTGCTTGTTCCCCTCTCTCAGGAAAAGAAAAAAAAGGTTATAAAAGACATCTCTCTTCCCCCTTTTCCCCAGTCAACCCATAACATTATCACATTATTTATTTTCTCACCTTGACAAATACTGCATGAAAACTTTTTTTTTTAAATACATATTTTTAACACTTACATTTTTGCCACCTATATATTTAAAATATTTTATGAATAAATATGCCCTGAAGTTTCTGGCTACAATTTAGCTTGCCTACACTGAAGCTCTACAAAGGATCATTTTAGAAAGAGGTATTTTATAGACTGGGAAATGTTCTCTTCTTGCTGCTTTGCAAAATTCATTCTATTGGCAATATGCATTACAATAATTATTCCAAGGTGTCACCCTGAAGCATGACAAAACCACAATATGGAAATGTACATCCATCACAGCTGGTCTGAGTCACTGATAAGACTGAAACTGATAGCACTGACAAATGTGTCAAAATGAGTCATAATGTTAAATGCCAAAATGTTTTGTTTTGCTAACTTCATCCAATTGCTGATTTTTTTTTTTACAAATCTTTTTTGTTTTGAGTTTTCCAAGATTCTGCTGAAAACTCTGTGCTTGTGTACTGCACATAAATCAGAAAACAGAATTATTTATATGATTATATAGATTGTGTAACATGAAATGAGATATCCAGATGGGATATTAGAAAGAAAATGGGAAACAAAGTGGGATGGAGGGGTGAGGGAATTAAATATATTTATACCAACATGAATATTAAAAAAATAGACATTCCTGTATATAATGTTCTTAATATTTTCAAATAGTAACATATATGTCTGCAAACTGGTACTAAACTACAAGAGAAAATTTTTCTAACATGAGATCCATAAAACTGACCTAGTAGTAATATATTACTAGCTCATTAAAAGATGAAACCTTATATAGCACCATAAATGTATAATGCTTTCTTGAGTCAAATATAAGACATTTTCTTAGACAAGTATAACACATTTCTTATTTCTGGGCCCAAATCCCAGAATCTGGGGAATGGCATAAATTCCATAAATTCCAAGAAAGATCTGCCTCCCATCCTTCAGGCTTAGAGAGTAACACCAAAGCATACACTAAACAATCACAAAGATGTTCAGAAGTGTCTTGGTTTGGGACAATATTAGGTGTTATCAATGGACGAGAGATGTATAGAAAAGGCAACAATTCATTGAATGTATGGGGGGGATGTGAGTATGGATGGGTGTAAGGATGTGGATATGAATGTACTGATATGAATCTCTTATTGAGATGGTGAACCAAAGGGGAAGAGAAAAAAAAACAACAATAATCAATGTCTTTGGTAAAACACAGTTGTCCCTTATGCCCCCGGCGGTCACAATGTGGTGTGGTGCAGGACCTCCAGTCACGCCTCGGTAACCCTTTTGGAGCACCGGGGGTGCAGTTACTGTGTGCCAGCTGGGACAGGTCCGGAGGGTAACAGCCAGCCACTTGGAAGCAGTGAAGGGAAAATGGAGGATACTGATCCCAGAAAAGGGAAGCACCCTGCCCTCAATGGGAATGGGCTACCGACAGCTAGTCCAGAGGCTGAGAAAGATGAGGGGACCCCTCCAAGAACACAGAGGGAGCTTAGATGTGGAGGCACATGAACCAGAGCTTCGGTGGAGAAGCTACGGTGTTCCAGAGGCTGCAGTGTCTACTGAAGAGGTTTTTCTAAGGTGTCTTCTCAGCTGGAAACAGTGCCGACCTCAGGAATCCACAGGGAGAGGTAGGGAGCAGCAGGAGCCGTGCTGGTTTTCTGGGCAAGCAGTGCTGAGAAGGAGTGCTCTGTTCCTGCTACAGAGCCAAAAAGAGAGCAAGCACTGCTCCTTCAGGTCTTTTATAATCCCGGTCCACTCCCAGAGGTCCCAGCGTGGCCTCGGGAGTCTCCACCTCCCTTCCCAGGTATCCCTCAGCCCCAGAGGCCAATGGGAAACCGAGGAAAAAGGGCAACCCTTTCCCAGTTCAGTGGGCTGACCCTGCCCTTTAACCAGCTGGGGAGAGGAAAGGAGTTATTTGTCTTTATTGTCTTCAGTCCCCAAAACCACCACAAGAAGGAATGCATTCCTGAGAGGAAATGTTGTTAGTACAGCAAGCTGAAGAGAAAAATGCATTTGAAAAAAACAAAGGGAGTATTGGATTGTGACCTGAGTGAAGCAAAGTGAACAAAGCTTATTGGATAGATGACAAACCTGAAAGCTCAGGTAGATTCTAATGGACAAACGATACAAATCAATGCTCACACCATTTTATAAAGTGTGATATATGTGACATACTAGAAATGTGTATCTCAAAAGTATATTATGGCACAAACAGAATTAAATCTGTGTTACACAAACTTCCCTTGCAATGGGCAAAACAGGATTAGCCTTAAAGATAGAAACACTTAGAGTGAAAGAGGAGATTCTCATCATGCTTCATTAAGTTTTGTTGTATCACAGTGAGTTATTTTTACTTTACCTACCTCTAGATATCTGTGCTAAGTCACACCAACAGATCATCAGATTGGGAGTTTCAGTGATTCATAACAGACTGAAAAATACTAGCACAGACAATTCATTCTTGACTGTATCCCTAAGGACAATATCCATCAAAATAAATGCCATCATATTTATGCTGCTTACATTAAGATTGGAAGAGATCCGAGATTTTAATGTGTTAGAAACAGTTGCATTTGGCTCAGAGGAAGTGAAGAACAACTGTAGAGAAGATACATCACCCCTCAAAATAGGGATGAAAATCCTCTATTGATGCTAGCTTTAAAACCTCATTGATTAGAAACAGTTTCAAAGAGCTAAATGAATTGAAACAGGAAAAAAGGGCTTCAAAATTACGCAACTAAAATAATCTACTCACATTTTGATATTATTACGGTATTCGACTATTGTCTGTTGCATGGTTCCTGAGAAACTAAAATTGAGAGTCTGTACCATCACGAACCCAAACCAAATTATTATTACAAAGATTTAAAAAAAAGAACAGCAATCAAAGAGAATTATGTTACAATTTGTTCTGATCACTTCTGCCATCAGTTTGATTTTCCACTAGACTTCCTTTTTTGTCAAGGGATTTGAAATGTATCAGCTACTCCAATCATATTACAATTATTTCATTTTTAGAATGCAACCACAGTATGATGTAATGGAACATCAACAATTCTAAACTAATTCTATGCAAAGAAATTCTACAGTATTTTTCAAAACTGGGCTTTAAAACTTCAAAAAGTTTCTATCTATCTATCTATCTATCTATCTATCTATCTATCTATCTATCTATCTATCTATCTATCTATCTATCTATCTATCTAATCTATCTATCTATCTATCTATCTATCTTTTGGTTTTGTGTTATTTTGTGGGTTTTTTTCCCAGTGTCATCCATCAGAGAGAGATTCTCCACAACATGAAGAAGAGGACAAGACACTCTTTTGCTTCAAGCAGCTGTAATTCCAAAGTGAAAAAGTCCTGATTCTACTGGACTGAATTATTTAGTCATGAGAATCTAAAACAAAGAGACACTATAGAGATTGAAAAACATGTGGGTTGAATGATAAACAAAGTCTTATTTACTGAATGTATTAAAAATTGTTTTTCCAGACACATTTCATCAAAGCAAAGCTCCATTCCTGGGAAAACAGCTATGTTCAAAATCAAGACAGATGTACAAGTCATGTGAAATAAGGCTGCTGCTGGACTGAATTATTTAGTTGTTTGCTAGAGACTTGATCAAACTCAGTCACCGTGTAAACAGACAAAATTAAATGGGACACACTCTGAAATGTTCTACATCCTGATTGAATTCAATCATCTGTGTGCATTGGATATTTGGAAATGCTAGTGTAGGAATGCTGTCCTTGTGGTAAATGTAAACTTATAGTTCTGTTTTGGATTAAACAGTCCATAAGACTCAATAGCATCATTTAGCAAAAAAGCAATACTCAATCACATATTCATGAAGGAGCTTGAATATCCAATGTGGTCAATCCTTGAAAAGTCTGTCTTTTGACAATAAAATGAAAATGTATTTTCAACAATGCATTTCTTTTCTTGGAAATGAGAAGACTTACTATCCTTATATATCTAGATCTGAACAATTTCCTCTTTATAACATAAACTGTCCGCTTAAATACACTTTTAATTTACTGACTGCATTCCAATTTGTTTTTCCAACATATCAACTGAAATTTTAGAAAACTTTCTTTTGTGTCATACATGTTCATGCAAGTAACAGAAGACAGAGGTAAAAACAGAAGACAGTAATTCTTGAGATTCCCAAATATACCTAATTTATGTTAGTAAGATATCTTAAAAAATATGTGAATTTTGTATTTTCATATTGAGCCACCACATTACCTCTGCTGCAAATGAATTAATGATCTACTGTTTTAAGTAGCTAATATTTTAATAATTTTGTAGATTTTCGTTACTTTATGTTAACAATTATAGTTTCTGTACCATATACCACATAATTCTTTTTGTGTGTGAGCAGAGCAACACTTTTTTACTTGACGTTTCAATTTTCAGCTCTTCATTAGCCAGAATAGCATAAAATGTAACAAAATGAAGTGTGAAACTTTTTACAAAAAGAAATAATTGTGACATTTTTTCTGTCTCTCTAAATCAGTTTGCTTAACTCTGTGAAAAATTAAGCCACAAAAATAAAGGTTTTAGATTAAAACACAACTATACAAATTTTATATCATGCTTACCAAATTTATAATAATGGTGAAGAATGTGCTTCATACTGGATTTTTTCTTTTCATTATAGAATACAGATACATTTATAAAATCTTATACCACTAGTAAGACAGAACCACACAATATGATAATCGAAAGCTATACTGATTATGTAGATTCTCAATAAAAATGTGGAAACTGATTACATAAGGTAAAAGAAAGGGCAGAACAAAACAGGTAGGAAAATAAACAGTTTTATGATAGCTCGAATGGAAGAAGTGTCAAGAAGACAAATCTTCTCAATAAATTATGTTGATACAAAGAAATTTGGTGGTAAAAAGCTATTGGTTAAGCATATAATTGTGTGGACTATTGCTTAAGTAAAGATACATTGCTATGATTCATTACATCCCGATATTTAATAAATCCAAAATCAAAATATGACTGTAATTGTTGCTTAGCATTAAGAATATTTTTCCTGTGGAGATTTTGTCTCAACAAAATGTATTTGTGCTTGCACTAAAGCAAGAACCACAAATTAAACTTCTCATTCAAAGGAAACATTTTGAGGACGAAAATTCATAAAAAAAGAGAAGTGAGTGCCCTCACTAACTAATGGTCTTAGCATATGTTAATCAATTACACTGTCAGCTGACATATCTCTTAAGAAAAGAAAAAAAAGGTAAAGACTTAGAGTTCCTGAAAACTACATTTTACTGAAGATATTAAGTAGCTGTAGCAGTAGTTTACCAGTATTGTTTCACTGTGATATTGGTGTTCAAATAAGATGCTGGAATGCTGTTTCAACAAGTTTGTACTAGCAGATCATTTGACATAGCTCAACATAATGGGGAAGTGGGCCTACTGCTCACCTAGGAGCCAGCAACAGAATAGGGAGGTTGTAAGAAGAAGTACGAAAAAGAGCAAAGAATTGTTTGTGCTGTTTTTGTATGGAAATGGATTGATATACATTTAGCAAACCAATGGCTGTGAAGCTGGTGAAGGTTAGCATCAGAAATTATCCCAGTAGTATATTTCCGTCCATACTTAGGGCACCAAGTTCCTTGAATTACTAAAAGCTATAAATTGATAGAAGCTCTTCCCCAGTTATGGTCTCCCCAAAATAAAAAATATGGATGCATCTGGGTCAAATTATCAACATTTCTTTCCACCTGTATTGAGTTTTCTGTGGCCAGGTTTGGGTAGCAGCAGGGGGCTTATGGGGGAGGCTTCTTCAAGAAGCTACTGGAAGTTTCCCCCATGTCCAGCAGAGCCAATGCCAGCGAGCCCCAGGCCAGACCCGCCACTGGCCAAGGCCAGGCCA
>VYZS01072964.1:0-45917 GCA_013400695.1 Neodrepanis coruscans
GGGACACCTTCCACTAGACCCAGGTGGTTGAAAGCCCTATCCAACCTGGCCTTGAACAGTTCCAGGGATGGGGCATCCAGGGACAGGGCATCCACAGCTTCTCTGGGCAACTTGTGCCAGTGTCTCACCACCCTCACAGTCAAGAATTTCTTCCCTACATCTAATCTAAACCTGCCCTCTGTCAGTTTAAACCCATTACCCTTTGACCTGTCACTACGTGCCCTTGAAAAAGTCCCACTCCAGCTCTACTGGAGACCCTTTAGGTCCTAGAAGGTGCTCTAAGGTCTCCCCAGAGTCCTTTCTTCTCCAGGCTGAACAACGCCAGCTCTCTCAGCCTGTCTTCACAGGAAAGGTGCTCCAGCCAACAGAGCAGCTTTGTGGAAGAGGCAGCTGCTGCTTGACCTCATCAAGGCAGCCCCAACACTGGGCCTGGAAGGAACAGAAGGCAGCATGGATCAGGCTGGAAGGGAAGAGAAAGGCCAGACCCAGAACTGTGAGAGAAGGGACAAATCCTCGAGGATGGGCCAGGGGCCAGGCAAGAAGTGACAGAGGTGAGAGAGGCAGAAGTGTCTCTGACACTTACTGTGGATGCTGGAAGGGGCCTGGGATTGTTGAATCTCAGCATTGCTCTTCATGTTGGAGCAGTAAATGTGCACCATGCTAATGATTCCATTAGATAATTAGCAGAGGCATGTACAAGTTTTAAGCTTGTTTACAAACTAATACAGTTTGAAGAACATATCATGCAACAGAAACTAGGGGTGGGGTGGGGCAGAGTAGGGAAGGCCAAGGGAGGAAGGAAGTCCACAAAGACCTGTGGAAGCATGCACAGACTGCTCAGCTTACACAGCCTTCAGCTGAAAAGCCAACAGGTACAGAAACACGGGAATTAACCAGTGTGTGATTGTGGTTATTTTTCATCAGTTACCCCAGACAGCAAAACAGCCACACCAGAAAAACAGACAGCAAAGCTTGATGTGTGTCAGTGCTGGTTTCATTCACACTCTTTCCCCCTGATGCTCCTTTAAATGCAGAATCTGCATTTATATCCCAAACACTTTTTAATGACAGCTTTATTGACACTTTTGTTCTACTTCCATATAACAGGATAATGATGAACAGCTGGCTATGGATAATGACAGGCACTAATTTATACTGGGTTCCTACCTTCATATTCTGTAGGCTGCTACCTTTTTTTTTTCATTTTTAGCATTCTTGCCCTCTTGTACTTGCATTTTATGATGCTCATATTTACTGGTTTTGTGTGATAGTAAAGGAATAAGCATTTAAAAAGCTTTATGTTTAATTACACTTTCAGCTATTAATTAGACATATAAACAAATTAAATGTACATTTAATTAAATGTTACCCATTTAAAAGGGCAAACTGGAAGAATAGTCCATTGACTTAAAACCAATATTGCATGCATTTATCTTAATTAGTCAGGTAGTGTTAGGGATTAATGAACTTTAGCTGTTATATTCATAATCAGATGCATTTGCCTTTGTGTCTTTGTAGCACACAAGATGAGTTCAGATGTGACTCTCTCCTGCTCTGTGCTGTGCAAACAGATCACAAAGTGTATGTGCAAGATTTACTTTCTTTGTCACCTTTAAAAGAAAATACTGTGATATTCTCTTTAGCTTTTGCAGGTGTGAACTGAGCATTCCAAGCACGATCCAAAAATTTCCCCTACTTTATCAGTTCCTATTCACACACAGGAAATTTCTCTTCCATAGAATGGCCACTCCATGTTTTGAGATGCAGATTCTTTGTCCCAGTGCATCAAGGTTCAGTTCTGGACTGAGCAAATGAGGCTGATGCAGGAAAACTTAAGCCCACAAATGTCCCAAAGAACTCAGCTGCAAGCAGGTATTTCAGAGGTCAGTCATTTGGGAATAGTCTGGAACACCTGCTCAGGCTGTGCAGCAAACAATTGGCTACCTGGTGTCTTCCCAACAAACACAACTAGGGCTGGTGATTAACTCTGTTCCTGTGATAAGTGAATGCTCCTGATCATCTCTGCTCATTTCTGGGTGCTGGGAAGTAAAATAGGGAGCCATAACTCTACTCAGACATTTCATTCCACAGATGAGTTTATAACTCCAAGTTTGGAGAACTTATTTTTATAATTGCCACAGACTCATTCATGTTCATGAAATTTCTTTAGTTGTATTGGAATATAAAAGACATCTACAATTCCACCACAAGTATTCCTTTTTCCTTCATCCATCCTGGATAGAGAGAATGTGCATTTAATGCAACACTGTGTGTCAGACCTTCCATGAGCATAAGGAACCACTTCATTTCCTTGTATATAAAGAAGTAATTTAGCAAACTAGTAAATCAGCCTGTCCAATAATTTTCCTTTAAGAGGGACAACAAAAGCTTCAGCATAAAAATAATACTGTAGAGCAAAAAATCCATGTTACTAAGTTATCAAGATACTGCTGTGTTCATTTTGTCCAGGAGTTTGATTCATGTCCATTTACTTTGAACAATTTCCTCACAGATTTTTTTAAGAGCTAGAAGGTTGTGTTTTTCAAGACAAATGTAACTTAGTATGTTATTCAGAGCCTCGATGGAAAGAGATCACTCCAGCTATAGGATCTGCATAGGTTTCTCATGCTTTTCTCAAGTCCAGGACTAGCAGAGGTCTACATCTAATACAGACTGATTTTTGAGTTATATTGTAAAGTATTTTCTCATCTCTTCAATCACAATTAGCAGCAGTTACTGTTCTGACAGTATTTCTTTTTTTTATATATATATTTAGGTGTTATTATTAAAAATACAGCACATCTTTCCTGAAACAGCCTTGGTATTCCTCTTTCTCTAGGTTGCCTGCAATAACCAGAATTCCAAGTATTTAGCCCAGCCACTGACTTTCTAACAGATCTGTCCTCCAGGATCAGTTATGATCAACATTTTGAGGAAGATTTTTATCTCAGCGGGTAGTTTTTATAAGACTTCTTTTTAATCAGGTTCTATTTAACAGATGTTTCTAATTGCATCA
This sequence comes from Neodrepanis coruscans, assembly GCA_013400695.1. Taxonomy (NCBI): domain Eukaryota; kingdom Metazoa; phylum Chordata; class Aves; order Passeriformes; family Philepittidae; genus Neodrepanis; species Neodrepanis coruscans. The sequence continues at coordinate 3,017 of VYZS01072964.1, forward strand.
AAATGTTTGAGATGTCAGGATTAGGGGAGAATGGAAAGGGACTCTGTTTACAGCCCAAACTCTGTTTACAGCCCAGTTTCAGAGCCTGGTCTGTGCAGTTTATGGCTGATACAAACAATCCGAGGTGACTCCAGGCAGCAGCTGAACCAGCTCAAGTCCCTCTGAACGTGCACACACAGAGCTTCTGGTATCAGCTGAACACTGTATTTGCATCTTACCCAGCAAATCAACTCTCCCTGTTTTGCTGTGGCATCCAGGTTGACAGAGGGATTAACTTCAGCAAAACAAATGAAGGTTAAACAGCACAAACCAACCCCCAAATGGCAGCTGACCCATCTGCTCTTTGGCAGCAGAGACCTGAAGGGAAAAGGATTCTGGCAGTCTCCTCTCAGCACCACTCTCTCCCAGTCTGGGAAGCTTTACCTGCTTGCACTGGGCAGCTGAGCAGCAGGAAGGCAGGAGCTGGGCCTGCCTTTCCCTAGGGATGCCATCCTCCATCCCACTTGGCTCTTGGCTCCAGCCACACACAGCCTGTGCACAGGGCAGGAAGGTACAGTTTGCTCATCCATTCCTGCTGGGCCTTGAACCCCACTCTGGACCTGCTGCCAGGCGTTAAAGTTGGGACAAATGATTCCCTTTTACCAGACACTTCATTATGCACAGGTGAGATGTATTGGGAAGCACAAGGTATTGGTGTTACAAACTAACAGCAAAGGTCACCACCCACTGTCTCAGTTCTTTTGCAGACAGTTCCTTTTTAATTTTGGTCTGCCATGACTTCCAAATGCTATGGGGAAAACGTTAATTAATTCTTGGGGATTTGTTTGCTAATAAACAATCCAGTATTTTCTTCTGAGCAGAATTTTCTTCTTTTCTTCTTACTTGGAAGGAAAAAGTCCGTTTTAAGACTTTCCCTTTAGGTTTGCTTTAGATTTACAGAAGAGCTTTCCTACAATATTCCACATGCTAATTCTAGAAGAATTGTATTTAACAAAGGTATCCCAAACTGCATCTCTCCCATGAACACACAAAAAAAGAGTAAATGGAGGGGAAAAAAAGAAACATTAAAAATAAAAAGGTGAAGTACTTGTGATCAGAAAGGGAAACAGGACAGCAGAATGGTAGAAGAAAGATGAAGAAGGGGAAATGGCCATTTCTCCTCTCTTGGTAAGAAGTCACCAACTTGTATGTCTTATCCAGAAAAGGGAAAAGGAGTATTGATGGATGCTCAAAGGCTGGATTTGGAATTATTACAGGAATGAGTTCACATTGGGAATGTGTGCTGGGGAAAGCCCTCGGGCACCTCTCCCACAGCCACTCCTGAAGGAGAGACTGACATGGCCAGATTTGTCTCTGGTGGAAGAGCTGGGGTATCACAGAGACCTGCCCGTGTCTGCAAGCTGCCAAACCCTGTACCACATCCACTGGATCTCAGCATCATCATGGACAGGCTGCAGTGCACAGCAGCCACTGACACACACACCATTCAGTCAAACATCAGCACTTCGTTTATATATAACCTGTATGTGCTTTTGTCTCTGATGTGCTTTTCCCAGGATATTTATTTAGAGTTGAAAACAATCTCAAGTTTCCATAGTCTGCTTGTTACTTGAGGTTTTTGGCTTAAGCAGATGAGGACCAGGAACTGCATGATGTCACTGCTGTCTGTGAATGCCTTGGACACTGAATGCAAGGATTTTAACTTCAAGCCTAAACTACAGACTTTCCCCCCTAATTTTCCACAAAACCTACACAGAAGTAACTTGGCACTGAACTTGACTGCACAAAGGAGCTCAGGTATAGGCCAAATCTTCAGGACAGGCAAAGAGAAGGCACAAGCTGCAGGAAGAGGACATGCCTATGGCATCAGCTCCTGCCCCTGGTTTGTTGTCTGCCTGTGCAACGTCCTTCCTGCTCTGCACAGCAGCAGACACAGGGCAGGCACTGCAGCTCCTCTGCAGCTCACTGGGCATTTCTACATTTCTTAGGGAGAAGGAACAACACTCCTCATGCCTGCAGCACGTTCTGTTCCTTGAGAACGTGTCAGGGTTCGTTCAGACACAGGCAGGAGAGAGTTCTGCTGGTGGTTTTCAAGCAACACATGCCTATGAGGAGAGAGAAATTTAAAAAACTCACTGATTTACCATGTTAAAAAAAGATGGCACATTTATTGCTACATAAATGTTATATACATAGTGTTTTCTGTTACATTGACAGAAATTTTTTTGAACTTCTTGCTGCTGGTTGGAAAGGTTTATCAGTAATACCTTGAAATTTGACACAGGGTACAAATCTGCAATAAACCAACAATGGAAACTGGAGAACAAGATGAGAAGCAATTCATCTCGGACAATTAGCTCTTACAATACTCCATAGGTACTACACGGTATGCTAGAACCCTACTATGGTCTTACAATGCTATTGTAAATTTCTGATATTAATGAACAGGTTATGGTAAATAACCCTACATTTTTACTACCTAATATAGTAAAATAAAGTAAGAAACTTTTTACTGAAAACTTTTTTGATTTCAAAAATCTAGAAAGAGTAATATTTAGAATTCAAGAAATTTTCTTACAAGATTATTGTATAAAAGACTAGCTACAGTGAAAAATAAGCCAAATGTTTTTTTCTTTCTATTTTATGAAGGAAAGCTTCTGGGCATACTGCAAAGTCTAATATAGCCAAAAAGACAACAAGCTTAGAAGGAAAAAGGCCAGGCAGTGGCACGTGATCACTTTCACACGTCATAAGCAACAAATTCCGTTTAGCTGATAAACACTGAAATGAAGAACAAGGCCACAGATATAATCAGGTGTTATTTGATGATATATGCAAATTAAAGTAATAGAAATGAGTCCACTAATTCCACAAACTGTTTTGTTAGGAACCATCCAAAACATGAGCTTAAATTCATTAGTTTATTTTATCAATCCATCTTTTGTTCTTTCAAATTAAATGACTTCATAAAAATTATAGTTTTGTTCCTGTTCTGTGTGTGAACCAATTGCCAGTGATGAAAGATGCACTATATAAACAATAGCTCAGACAACCTTGGCTTAGGAAATTTCCTCCCATGGTCATTGCAGTGGAAGACAGTTTCCATGGAAGTTCAAAGGGATTTTAACCATTTCAACACACCTGTGACAAAGGAATACTTATGGACACTGTTCTGGTGGAGAAACATTTAAAGGTTTAATGCTAATATGGCTTGGGACGGGGGCATTTGTTTGCATTGGAGTCACACTACTTTTTCTCCACTGACAAGCCATACAACGTGACATGATAATTGATGTGCACAGGAAGGAAAAACTGGTGACCATTGCTCTCAGGTTCCATTAGGTAATTAGCCCACCCTGCTGGTGGTTATATCATCACACTACCTGCCACGGTGAACTTAGGATTTTACTATTCACCAAAGTTACAGCCTGAAAAAAAATCTCCTTTGTATTTTAATGCATTTTGTGCTTACATACAGCTAACACTTTACATGTACTATATGTAGTACTTACTGCTCGGAAAACAAAGCAACTCTAACAAAGTAGATTCTCCCCACCCAATTTACACTTCACGTTACAAGCTTTACTATGAAGCCTAGAAGCCTAAAAAGGTTTTGTTTATAATTAGAAAAAAAAAAATGTTTGAGGAAAGTCTGAGGGAAAATAAAAATCACTTTTTAAATCCAAGAAATGTTATGGTCACAGTATTGCTCCTGCCCACAGCCATCACGAGGCCTCTGAGGGGCTGGAGCACAGAGCTCAGCATGGAAGGGAACTATGACCATAACTGTTCAGATTACCAGAGATCAAAAATAACATAAAAAAAGCTATACCAAGGAATAGTTTCCTATTGCATGGAAAACACTAGTCATATGGCAAAAGGAGAGGAAAGGACAACCCAAGACTTTTCCCTTCCTTTTTTAAGACACTAATAGGTATGCTGGGAATGCTACGGGTCGACGGTTGTCACTGCTTTGTTCTCTGAATGTGAACAGCTTTAGGAAATGCTGGCATTCAGCTGAAATTTCATCAGCTTTTAACATGTTAACTTTTCCCTTTATATGTAGACCTTTACAGTTCCATAACAATAAATAAAATTTGTAGTTACAATGCATTTGTCAATTCAGTTTAGGCACAAGGCAACTTCCACAATGAGTGGAGAGATCACAACAGTCTCTGATTGTGCAGAAGCGACACACTGCTTGCAACAGAATGATATGTTCAGAGTATCTCATGGGCTGAAATTCTGTCTGAAGATCTTGTATCTTCAATCCTGATGCAGGTGTTGACCAGTAGCTTTGATCATAAGATTGCATTTGGGTTTCTTGCTTCAAGTGTTTTCTCCTGTCAGGTTTGTGTCTTCATATAATGTTAGTTGTCTGTGTCCTTGTGAAGAAAGGTCACCTTCTGTGTATCCTACCAATAATTCTGGAATTCTAGAGGGAAATTCCGGAGAAGAAAGGGGTATTAGGAAAAGCATCACTGAAAAGCTTAGCATTGACATTAAGAGAACTTATTTAAACTGTATCTAGTGGCATTTGCAGTCAGTTAAGTGCAAAAGAAAATCAAACAGAGGCCTTGAAATCCTTCTTCCCAGAGATATCCATATTGAATATGGGATCTTGGAGAGATTACTCTCAGAACCTTCTGCTTGGCCTCTCTGGATATGGGAGAAAGAATAATCTGCACATCTCAGACCGTCAGTTTGTGTTTCACTTTGTTCTCTAAACCAAGCAGGAGACAGTACCCCATTCACTCCCTCCTGTGAAGGTACATTGTCATGTTCCTGTACAGCCTTTTTCTGTCAATGTCACACTTCAGTCATTTTGCAAAGTTGCTGCTATTAAAAAAAAGCAAAGATATCAAACTTTTGAAAGTGGTTCTTTGCATTTATATGACAAGAACAGACTAAGTCTGCTGTGAATCAATCTTCTGACAATTCAGAAATAGCCTATTGCTCTGGCATGAAATGAAACAAAGAAAAGAAATTCAAAGCATTAAAAATTAAAGAAATTCAAAGAAATTCACATTTACTTTCCTAAAAAAAACAAAAACACTTTGTTTATGAAGAAAGAAGCTGCCCATAAGGGACGGGGAAAGAGCAATGACCCAAGGAAGGCCTGATTTCAATGCCACTTTGCTGCTTTGCAAGAACACCAGGGGATATATTCTGGCAAGATGTGTGCCTTTACCTTAAGCTAAAATAGAAGCAAACCAGTCTATATATACAACAATAAAAAACCTCTTGCAACATAAAATTTACTAAAGTTACAGATGAAAATAAAGGCAATGAACTCAACCTTTTATTCTTTTCCAAAGTGGCAACAGCTCTACTGGAACACTCAGAATTTTTTCTTATTAAAATCAAGTTTTTCCCAACAACTTAGAAAACCAACCAACAACACATAATAAACCCCAGAGACTGATATTCCTGTAGGGCCTCCCCATCAGGATGTTTAAATGAGCTGTTACATCCTGGGCTGCTCAGGGCTCTTGGAAACACTGACCTACCTTGCAAAGCTTGAAAATATTACTTTTAAATCTTAACCATCTTCACTAACACAGACTGGGACTTAAGACAGTTCCCAATCTCTGCTGGGCAAAGGAGAGGAGTGAGAAGGACTGGCCCTGAGCCAGACAGAAAATCTCTTTGGGATGAGGAGTCTCTCAAACTGTATCAGCACTGGGAAACAATATGTGGATTTTTAAATGAACTAATGTGATATTTAGACCATTTAAAGATGTGTAATTCATCTCTATTATGCTTGGCTTATCTAGCAAGCTGTTCTCTGTTCCTCTGATGTCATGCCAAGAAGGCCACCTGAGCCAAGAGATGTAGCCACTGGCAACAAGGCCTGGAAATAGAGAGACTTTGATGACAATTTCTTGGGGTTTTATTATAAAACTAAACAAATCTGCGCACTTCTGCTCATGCTCAGAGATATGAAAGCACTTCAGCAGCATAAAGAAGCTTGGTGCCACTGGCAGATAAAACCCAATATATCCAAGTATCCCCCAAATTTCAGCCAATACAAGGCAAAGGAGCCACTCCCTGACCGAGACGTACCTGGCTGGTGTTCACATATGACCCATAGGGTTGGTAGTTTCACTCAGGCCAGGGTGGCTTCCTGGGTGTGGTGTTGGCGGCTCTGCCGATACGGCAGAAACTTTTTCTTCTTCCCTTCTCTTAAGGCAGGCTGCTTTAGGGTTTAGGTTCCGTTCTGTAACAGAGAAACAATTCTTAACATCCCATACCCCGACACCAGGGGGATATAAACACATTATCTGGAGTAAAAACCTTCTGCAGCTTCACCTCTTGAACCACTGACATCCCTGTGTTAACGTGCAGGTGTCTAAAGCTGCAGACAAGCATCTCTCAAAGTCCTACCAGACATCTCCTAAATTGTTTTTAAAACAAACAGCCAAATCCAAACTTTTCTGGCTGCCTACGTCCACCTTCAGAAACATTTAAAAAGGGCCTTCTTTATCACCACAAGTCACCAAAGTGCAAAATGAGAAGTGTCTGTAATTTACAATGTAATAAAATGGAGATTTCCACATTTTGTTGGAATGCTGAATCCATACCAACCTGACTGACATCAAACCAGTTTAGTAATGTCACTGCTTCTTTCCTCACCACAAGTATTAGCCAGCTGTTAGAACAGCTCTGGTCATACCCTCAAGTCTGTGAAATCACCCTGTGCCATCCTGGCTCAATTGAAAGCGCGTGACGACAGTCACACAGAGCAGGAGGATTATGTTTTTCCAAGCCGTAATTCCTCTCACATTGAAGTCAGTACTCGATAATAACCAGCTGTGGACCAGCTATCAAGGTACTGCCATCAGTGTATTTGCGCTTCCCCACTTACAGCTCCAAGAGGTGTAGATTTGGATCTTGTTTTCAAGTAATGACAGTTTCTGAAAGTCAATGGTTTCTGTTCAAAATGGCTTTTCATCAATCAAAATATAGAAGGTGTAACTCACAATGGCCCAAAAGACACAGAAAAAGTGTGTAATATATTCTACTGTTGAATTTCATCAACATTTTGAGGTATTTTTCTAGCTGCCAATGAATTCTGTTTTGCAGTTGGAGATGGCAGATACATTTATAACTGCAAGAACAGTGCCAAAACTGAACAGACAGCACAAGCCCTTCTGCACTGCACAGGCACCCCTCTAGGAACTGCAGTTTACTGACCCCTGTGCATTTTAAAAGGGGTAGAATCTATCTCATCTGACAGAGACTATTTTGGATGGACTTGATAGTTCTGCTGTCACCAAAGTCATTATCAACAGCCTCCTACTGCGTTTCCTTAAGGATGAGCACTCCTAAAGAGCTCTACTGGAAAAAAAACCTGCTAACTTTTCTCAATCACAGTTTTCTTTGTCTAACTGTGGCTTGCCTTGAAGTTTTAAAGATTTAATTACGTGGAAACTTTGAAAGGAAGTTAATTTACAGTGATTTAGGAAACAGAGATAAAAACACTGGCCTACAGTGAGAGCTTAAATCTGCAATGGTTCATTTTGAATAGCACCAATCACAAAATGAGAGGCTTCATTACCAGCAGAGAGAAGAAATTGTTTATGCAATTATATAATGCACTGTGAAAGCTCCTCTGGGCGCCACAGGAAGCTCCGGTCACTCACTCACAGGAACAGGTGCAGGGAAAGGAGGGAGAGAGAAATGGGAACAGGGCCCTGTCCTGAGAGAAATGGGAACAGGGCCCTGTCCCCAGAGGCACCGGGTGCGGCCATGGGCTGCTCGGGGCACTGGGCACACGGAGAGACAGGAACGAGAGGAGGGAAAAGTTCTCAACTTACACTCCCAGTACAATGGGTCCAATTCAGCTGTTAGCACATTTAGAAAGAAGATTTCTACCAGAAACACAAGGTTTGGAAACAATCTCTGACAAAGCAAAAGTGGTTTTACTGATTTTTACACAGAGCTTTCTGTGGATTACAGAATCTGTGAGCGCAGGGAGATAACTTGATGCTTTTTAAATATCAAAAAATATGCTTGATTAATCTTACTCTGACTTTTCCATAGTACTCAAACTTATCATCTAGATCACAGTGAGAATATTCAGACCAAAACAACTCCCAAGATCTAAGTCTCAGAGATGCTAAAAGTGAGGTTTACAACAGCCCTGGCTGGTATCTCATCTGGAAGGAGTTTCTCTCCATGCCTTGTAAAAGCTCTGGCTGGAGACAGTTATTTATTAAAAACTGGATCAGTAAAACTGCCTGAGAGCACAGCATCTCGTCCTTACTGCCCAGTATGTAAGCTTGTGCTAAGTTTGTCACTTTGTCACTTTTAATAAATTTCTAACTATTGCTTGGATCTTCTGTGCAAAACTCAAGCAACAACTGAGGAAATGGAAGTAAAAGCAAGGTACACAAAAATAAAATGCCGGTATCTCTCAGTGACATGAGTGATTCAAAGATGTGATTTGAAGAAACACGACCACAGACATCATGCACATCTGAAAGGCTTTTCCAGGCACTTGATGCACTTCCCCAGTGAGACACTGAGGAAAACAGTTATTCCAACAGCAGAACTTGAGGATCTCACCCAGTAAGTGCCAGACACACAGAACAGATGAGACCATTTCCACTGCAAGGGATCTACAACCATCACCCACTTCAACTGCCAGACCAGCTCAGGGCTGGTCAAAAGTCAGAGCAAGGTGCCGCAGAACTGTGGCTTCATGAACACGTAAGAATGGAACAGCTGAAGAACACAAATCAGGATTCCTAGACCCCCCCTCCTTGAGAGAGTGAGCAGCACAAAGCAGCCTTCCTTCTGCACCTACCAACAGGCCTATTGCTTCCTTCCTGGAAAAAATTTAAAGGAATCATGGAAAGAAAATTGATGTAATTCATGCATCCAGCTCTGATTCAATTACAGTAGGTTTCCTCCCTCCCCAGTACATGTTTAATTGAAAAACTGAAGTAAATGCAAATAAACACACTCTATTTTAATACTTCAATTATGTGAGGTTCATCTTAAAACAAAATCTCTTATTCTTGCTAAAGCTTTTACTACTAAGCAAATGCTTTATTTACCATTTAAAGCAAGATGTGTCAATATTTTAATTAATCACAATAGCTTGAAAACTTGGGTGAAGAAATGTCTAACTGCACAGGAAAAAGAAAGGCCATGGTATAAGCCTCATACTCACTCCTTTCCCCCCCAGCCTTTTTAAAAAAAACTAATTCTTTGCTTTTCCTGAAGAAATTCACCATTTTTCCAGAAAAGAAACATATTTTTAGTAGCTCGTGGGTGTGGCTGTGCAGATTTCAAGAGACCAACACTACTCCACAAACAGAGGTACCAACTGACCTCTCACTTGCTGCTCTAGACTGAGGATGACAGCCACAGCCTGGTGCAGGATCAGCAGCTTGGTCTGTGGCTTTTCACTCTTCAGGTGGAGCTGACACATGCGGCCGAGCTCCTTGAATGCCTCGTTGATGTCTCGGACACGCAAACGTTCTCGAGCATTGTTTGCCATTCTTCTCTCCTTCTCTCTTTCTATTTTCTGCTCTGGGTTTAAATCTTCATCCTCGTTAGTACTGCTGCAAGAAAGCAGAGTTTACAGTATACTGAAATATCACTGGTATTTCACACAAGTGATCCTGCTGCTGGCTCAAAATTTTCAGTTGACGTAGTTACACTTTCCACTCGATCCATTACATACTGAAATATATTTGGATAACTAAGGAAGTGTTAGGTAATGCTTAAGTTTTCAAGGCAATTCTTCTTCCTGCCCTGTCCTGAAAATAAGTATTAAATGGCTTTTGCCTGAAGAATATCCACAGAATATTGTCTATAGCAGATAAAGATCTCTAGGAGAAGTTGTGGCAAAGCACAGCCCCTTGAAGAAAAGATGGATCCAAACTGCCACCTCATTCAAGCACTGATGGCTGTTCAAACAGCTAAAGAGGTAACTCAGCCATCCTGTCAGATGAGGAAGAAATAATTTGCAATGAAGTTTTTGCTACTTTCCAATACATCAGCTTATATAAAAAGGCATTCAAGTTTTCAATTTCATGTGCTTATTAACAAGTTTCAGTTTTGTTAAAGACCTCACTGGCCAATTTTGGAACTATTTTTTTTCTACTACTCAGTGTAAAACTAAGTACTCATATTTAGAATTCCTGAACTGCCTCAAGTGATACTAAGTTGCAACCCCCCTTCTAGTATAGGGGTATCTGCTTCATTCTAGAGGTGTGCTAAACCTCTGCTCTACTAAAATTAACAGACTAAAATGCCATTAGACATGTGTGATGATACAGACTCTGCTGCCTGTGGTTGCAAAATTCTGATTGTTCCTGTTATCTCAAATTTCAATACTTGTGTCAGGCCTATCAGACAGATCCAGAAGCATTTTATCCCATGTCAGCTCCAGGTTTTCTGTCTGTGGCTTGGGAGGGCACAAAGTGTTTCCAAAGGATATTCAGCTATCGTGTTCAGCCCAGCCTCCAGGTTTATCAGGCTGCAGCTCTCCATCCCTACAGACTCACATCTAGAAGTACAGCCCTGGCCCAGGTACAAACTATCACAAACTTCTAACATTCCCTCATCCTCTATGCTGGGCAAGGGCCCTTGGAATCTTTTACAACTTTAATGTACAGGCAGACATCAGACCTGGCACTAGTATAAGGGAGTGTGTACTTTTCTGGTGATTCTTCCCAGAAAACCCTCTATCTTGTATTTAAATGGGTATAAATACTTTTTCTCACTTTCAGCTGCCTGTTACTGCACTGCCTGAACACAAATAAATGGATCACACATAAGGACAACACGTTACAGAGCATTAACAGAGCACAAACAAATCCACTCGGTCATGTCAGCAACACACCTTGTTCTGCCTCTGGATGAGACCTTGATATCCTTCTGGGAGGACTCGTCATCTGATTTCATGTCATCCGATGAGGGCGGCTCATGGATGTTCTCATCCTTCTCCTTGTGTTCAGACTTGATTTCTGTTGGACCTATAGCCACAGACTGGCTCTGTAAGCCACCTGACAGTGCTGCAAACAACCAGAGAGCAGAGTGAGCATCACAGCACTGCAACATTTCACAGAACCTCAGGCAGATAATGGGGATGAGAGGCAAGAGCCAAGCAGAAATTCTGGGAACACAACAGGAAATTCTATGCTCTGGCAACAGAAACAAGGAATCCTCATAACACTGCTGTACTTGGACATGTGTCACGGGTTACAAATTCAGAGCAGCTGAGTGATAACAGCTTCATCTAAGAAAAACACTGTTTAAGACAAAAGGACATTTAGTGAAGTAAGGAAATTTGCTTCTCATGTCTAGGGTGCAAATTTAAGGGCAGAGCTGCACTGAAATCAAGGCTCAGGCTGAATGTGAAACACAGCCCTTTCTAAATGGCACTGGCATACCAAGAAATAAGCTGACTTGTGTTTTCTAGAGTTTATTTCTTCAGGCTCAAACCGGAAGGAGCTGTAAACACTGGTGTGGAATGACTTCCTTCCACTGGCTGGACTGAGCTCAGCTCCCTCAACAGCCCTCCTGGGGATCCACTAATGGCTGCAGCTCAGCAAGTGGATCATGGCTCCCTAAGCTGGAACAACTTGGCTGTCATGGAATTCTCTCTTGAAACTATACTGGGAGCAGTGTTAGACACTGCAAGAATCCCTAAAAGTGGTGGCATATAGGACTTGTAATTAATTTCTATTTTTCAACATTATCTACATCCCTATCCCCTGTACTGATGCCATTTCACCAAGATCTACAGCCTCAGTGGCTCTGGACTACTTCAGACCCTGTTCATTTAATACTGGGAAGTTACCTCTGTAGCTGTCTTGTGTTTTATGATTTAGTTCTGTGCTCTGAGCAGAAACTGTACTGGGAAGAACTGAGTGGTTGCTGTTGAGGCTGACACCTTCTTCCCGGTGAGTCCCAACCTAAAGCAAGGCAAAGCAAAGATTTCTATTAAAGATGTGATTCAAAGAAATAATCCAAAAATAGAAGTTTGAAAGACTTGAAGTTTTTGCTGCATTAAAGACCCGAGTTAAAAGTTCCCATTCAGTGAAAGAAAGATTTATTTGGAAGATGCTGTTACAATAAACCACCTACTATATTCCCCCTTACTGGACTGAGCTGTGTCTCAAACAGTGATCAGAACCTGACTGGAATAATGTCACAATCCAGCAAAAATTTCTTTCAAAATTTCCCCACAGAACACTACAGTTTTCTCCCTGCTTTACACCCGAGGGGTTAAGATCTGATTAAGTTCCAATTGCTTTAAACTAGTACAGCTATCAATTCTAATACTTCATTTTGACCCTTAAAAGTATGGGGAATTACAGTCTTCACCCTGAGTGAAAGGTATATATATACTGCCCTACACTCATGCATATACATGAACTCATTAAATTTATAAATAGCATAACTTCTTGTGTGCTGAAACAGGGTTAAGAAAGTACTGGATCTAATATCGAAATATTATTTTATTCATTTTAACAAATTCTCTCTTTTTCCTACTTTCTCAGCTAAATACATTTAGTTTAGTCCCATTACAGAATCGTATGATACCAAAATAATCCAGGCATCGACCACTCTTACCACCTACTTCCTAATCTGCTCCTTCATAACACATCACTATTACACTTCTGAGCAGCAAGCATTGAGATAGTCTTGAAAAACTCTAATTTTGCATAACTTGAATTAATGATACTTATGTAAGAGAGGTATGAGTGTGCACACCTAACTTGGAGAGGCAGTTTGTGAAAAAACTGCTGCTCAATACAAAATACTGTTTTTAACTTGTATTTAAAAAAAATTATTTGAGAAAGAGATAAAGACATACCACCTCTATTTTAATAATTTGGAACATGGACATTTAAGGCTTTTGATTCCTAAAGACACAGAAGTCCTTAAATATTTAATTGTATTATATTGGTCATAGTATAAAAAGTAAAAAAAAAAACCAGCACGAAGATGAGGGATTCTAGAATTATTTGTATAGTTACAAAAACTGGCTACAGATGAAGCTTTTTATTGGAACAGTAGCAAACATGTCAACTAGAAGATTAAGCCTTTAATTAAATAGGTTTATTGCCTGGAGTTACACATGAGAACCACTGTTTTTCAATAAATCCTTCAATCCTAGTAAACTGCTGAGCTTTGAATCCCTCTTGAGTAATTAATGCAGCTTTTACCTTTCATGTCTTAGTATGGGTCTTACCCAGAGAGAGATAAATACCCTTATGCAAGTTTATCCTTTGTTTAATATACACTTGTTCCTGTAAGCTAATGCACAGGAACAAAAAAGGAAAGGGGGAACCCCCCCGACAACCCACAACTAATATCAGGTCATTCCGGGCTGCTATTTGTATCTATTGTTCTGCAGAAAATCTGTTGCTATTTCAAGTATATTTTATCTTCCTTTGCGTGTAATAGGCTTTGTTTGTGGGAAGTTCTCCTCTGGATACAGTTTATCCCGGCTCCTGCCAGAGTCAGGAACTCGCAGGGAGGAAGGAGCACAGCCCGAGTCTTTCAGCCTGAGACACAAAATTCTGCAACACGGGAACGTGAAGCTTATTCTCCACACTGAATTTTCAAAAACGAGTCTTCCCCTAATTCTGCCCTACAGGTTATGTGGGTTTTTTTATTCTTCTGGTCATGCTTAGTCCTAACACTTGAGGGTGCTTTTATTCAAGCTACAGACTATTAATCGCTTCAGGGCCAGGTTTGTTCTGAAATCTACTTCTTAAAAAAGGCAAAAATCTCTTTAAGCTTTGCAAACGTAATAGCTGCCAGAACCTTGGCAACTCTGAAATCTAGAGCTGATCTAAAGGCAATAGATTAGCAAATCAGTTCTGATAAAGGCAGAAAATAGGTGAGAAACAAAAACTGAATTCAAGTCCATGTTCCAGTCCTTTGAAAACAAGACACACAAATTCAAAGCACACAATTTAGATTAACAAGATTTATATAGAAACCTTAAGAGAGAAAATGTAGCAAAACTGATTATAACAGTGATTTTTTTATCTCTGTTCTCGAGAAACCAGAAAATCTTGACTGGTAAACAAAAAACCCCCAGTCTAAAGACTCGCTGAAAGTCACCGTATCCCACACGGAGGCCAACAGCTGTTTTCTACAGGCACAACCGATCAGTGGCTACTTCGAGGTAGCAAACTGCACCTTTAGGATCTTAAACATCGAGCTGGAAAATTCAGTTTGCTTTCCTTTCCCTGGACTCGCACTCCACAGAACAAGGGCCGTCCCCATCTGCATTTCAATAGAGCGCAACCTCGGGCTGCCTTTGAGTCCTTGAAAGGCGCCTGAGCCCATCAGCTCCGCGGCCTCGGAACAAACGAGCTCTCGACATGTTTTATCGCTGTTATTTACAAGCAATTCCCAGTCAAACGCTTGCCCAGCGCCCAGGGCCGGCTCCAGGGGCACCGCTCCCGGCCAGGGACCCGCTCTGGGGCCGCTCCCCGCACCGGCGCTCCCGCAGATCCCGCCGCATTTGCAGGATCCCGCCGCATTTCCATACAGCTGCCTCCCCGCACGGGCTGTGCCGAGCCCCGGCCCTTGTTCCGCCGGCCTGGGTGACTCGCGGGAGTTCATTTCACAAGCAAACAAACTCGGAGTTAATTCATTCTCTCCTGCGCTAATCCAGCCCTGTTTCCATGATCCCTCCCAAGCAAACCCCGCAGGCTCCTCAGCCACACAAAATGGGAGACAAGCGGAAGGCTGGGCTCTACCACAGAGCTCGCAGTTGTGCCGGCAAAATATTCTATTAAAGTCTGAGAAGCAAATCAGCGCAGGCACTGCGCTTGTCAAAGACCTGTTTAAATCACCCCCCTTCGCATGTTTTCTCTACACAACGCCATCCAACACCGGCTTGGGGGTCACAGCAAATCAAAGTCACAACTGGGTAAACCCAGTGTGAGAAAAGCAGTAGCCCCTGGAAGATGTCATTTACCAGGTGATCTGTATTAATTTTTATGCATTTCAAGAAATAGTTGTACATAAAACAATCTGCAGCGCCACTCACACTTGCAAGCGGGTTTTTTTGTTTTGTTTTTTTGAAAAAAAGAGTGCAGAATGAATTTCAGTTGATTTAAGTAGTAACATTTGAGATCTGAAACCAGAAAATCAGTGAAGTATTTTAGGCAACTAAATAAAAACTAGACAAATCATGGGCACTAATGACGCACGACTGCGTTCAGGAGAACCGAGAGTGACACGTGGGGAAAGGACCACCTTTGTCCCGTTAACGTTGGTTCTCCACCTCACACTTCGATTATTCATTTTAAGCACTTGGCAAAAAAAAAAAAAAGCTTTTGAGAGCTGGAAAATAAATAATAATACCAGTCTTGGTCTGAGTGTTTGAAACACGCACCTCTCAAACCACACGAGCTGGTAAATTTGGCTACGGGCATTAACACCATTTTAACTAAGGTGTGCATAATGAGGACAATGAAAACGGCTTTGGAATAAAGGTTTTTACACTTCAAGCAGCTCAAAGGTGTTCAGTGGGAGCGTAATCTCTGTGAGAAATGCCAGCGCTGGAGGGGTTTGAGCGAGAGCAGAGGTCGGTGTTGGCAGAGCTGCTTAAACTGCCCTTTCGTGCTTCTACACCACAGCAAGCACAAGGCACAGATCACCGTTTTTCTTAGATTCCTGTTATACCTGAAAAAACCCTGCAACTTAAGGATTGAGTTTCATCCTTAACTGAATTTCCAGGCCTTTTATTTATTTATTTTTAATCAGTTCAGGCTGTTCTTTTTCCATTGTATTACAATGACAAATAAAAACCAGCTTGAATAAGAACAGAAAGTATTACTTCTTAACTTTTCAATAATACATGAAATAAAATACAAATCAACTTCAAAGGCCAGTTAGCAAATATTTGATGAGTTTGAGATATTAAAAATCTATTTGAATAAGTCTAATGGCCAGCCCAGCTAAAAAGAAAACAAGACCATTCACAGCAAGCAGGAAATGAAGTCAACTAGAGTTGTAAAATAAATCTGGCTCAAAAATTAAGCAAATGTTAAAATAAAACCATGCCTGGTTACACTAATTACATAAAAAGGAGTTAAATTACTCATTTCCTAGCTCCTTCTGCCAAGATCATCATCTTCAAGGGAAATTAAATTTATTTTTTCCTTTTTTTAATTTTTTTTTTAAAGAGCAAAAATGTTTTGTGTAAAGATCCCACCCTCCCTCAACAAGGAAGTTTCATTTAGTTCTGGATTCCAATGAACATTTCTTGACCCTATGTCAAACAAAACATAAAAAATAGGTAATCACCCTTATCAGTGTTGACATTTCTCACTATGTTAATCCAATACTCATTATTTTCTTAAAATTTACTGGAGGTCATCTTAAGCAAAATAGTATTTAAATCCTGAATGAAGTCTAGATTTCATAGTTCAGATTGTGTGTCAAATACTCTGCTTTCCCCACATTTACTATTTAAAAACATGCCAACCTAAGAGTAAATAATAGTTTGAAATTAATTGGTTATTGAAGAAGAATTGCCCCTCATCTTTGGGGGGCATTACTGCAATGCAGGCACTCAGTCTGCACTAGAGCCAGATGTGCCAACCTCTGCTCTGTACATATTTCAGGACTCAATCCCAAGTCAAGCTGAGTTCCTGCAATTGCAAATGATGTCAAAGGGCACTCTTTGGGGACTGGGCAAGGCCACAACAGGATGCCTTCTGTTGAAGCCAATTATTCTGATGTAACAAAATTAAGGTTAATCCAAGAAATTCTTTTGCTGACTCACTTTTCAAGCTACAACTGATCTGCAATCTTGTTTTACCCAGCGAGGATGACATGTACAAACAAGTATTTTCTCATTTTCCTATTCTAAGTTTATTTCTAACAAACAACAAACATCTGTCAGTCAAACCACTACAAAATAAATCAAGTCTATATTACGTTTAAGTTGTACAACTACATTAAACTAGAGAAAATCAAGAAATCTTTGTCTATTTTGGAGAGTCATTATCTGTCACTTATTTTAATAAAAACTGAGTTGATAAATTATTTATCATAGCTCAGTTAAAAGAGAAACAGAGATTTTAATGCACATTTTGGTGCTATCTGCAATTGACTGTGCCTAGCTGAGCAGTATCAGAATGTTCCTCAAGTCACAGAACAAGTTTATCACTGCAGTTTCAGTCACCCACTTTACCCCACAGCATTAAGGCCAGGGGAAAAAAAGTTTTCTCTTGTATAACTAAATTTCAGTCTATCCCAGAACATGGTAGAACTTTTAACAACATTCTTTAAATATTAAATCTCAGTTGGTATTAAGAAAAAATTCCCAAATACTTATACATCACTTCCTTCATTACTAAAAGTAACTGTGAACTTGTATAGAAACCTAAAGTTGGATGTGCATTTGGAAAGTTCCCCCTCCCCACAGCCCCCAAACACACGCAGCTTATAGAAAGTAACCAGTTCTTTTTGATGTTTACTGCAGTGGTCCTGAAATTAATATAAATGGATGTGTGACGTGCGAATGGGAGAGCCTGGAACTAATTCTGTTTTATAGAATACAAACCCTTCAGCAATTGGGGTACCTAATTATTTTGATGATAGGTGAAATTTTGCCTTGATCACACAGTACCCAGCTGTGAATCTGTTTTATAACAGAAAATTTCACAGCATGTAACTGGTCTTTAAAATTACGCTGTAAACATGCAAACACATGGCACCACTAAAACAAGCATGTTTTTAAAAGCTCTTTTTCCTTTAAGCATTTTTGAGAAGGGAGGAATGAAAAGGAAGAAAAAGGGAAGTGAGCAATGCTACAAATAGATTGGTTTACTGTGTAATGCTTTTAGCATATTTCTGATCTATAAAAAGCTCCACCGCGTTTTTTCACAACAGTTCACGTTTTTAAAGAAACTAAAAAAGATGGATTGAATTATTTCACCCTTCTTGAGGATTAATCTAAAAGTTGTTTCCTTTCCATTGTTACTTACACTACAGCTGTGCTCAAACTCCTTTTCATTTAGAAAAAAAGTTTAAATTTTGAGCCTGCGCACACTATGGTTCCACATTCCAACAGCTTCCTCCCAGTCCTCTGCCAGCATCTGCTATTGAAGACTAGTTCCAATTTACAATAAACAGCTTTTCCAGACCAGAACACTTGAAATTCAGTCCTTCTTGACTGCTTTTCCCATTCAATCTCCCTATTCACCATTTCAAGGAGAAAACGGTTCTGCCAATTATTACACATCTGGAAAAAATGCATGTATAAGCTGAAACGCTCTCAGCAGAAAGTTTCAGCTTTCTGCATATGGTCACAGCAGGATTTTATGGGCCACTGACCAGGCCAAAGTCTAAGTTTTCCCATCTTTTTCCTCCCCCTCATTTCTGCCCACCCCCACTCCAACATTCTAATTGGAAACCCATAGCAGGTGCAAGCTGTCTGCCATCTTTTCCTCCACAAGAATCTCGAGTGGTTTCTTCCTGATAAATATTAGTCTTACAGCCTGGTTTTAACTCACTGGGCTCTGTGATAACTTAAATGCATCAGCTGTAACTGCTCTGCATAAGTATGTTTGAAAACACCATTACCATGGACGCTTGTCTGTTGGCTGTTACAAGGCTGGACGCTCCATAGTTTGAGTTCAGGCTTCCAATTGGCCCATTGTGGGATGGTCCCAATAAACTGTGTATATCTCCATGGCCACCTGACAGGCTTGTTGAAGGCCCCACAGCATGATTTCGTAGCACATGGATGGCATCATCCAGTCTGTCCAGGCGATCCTCCATCCGGGACTGCTGTGGGGATGCAAGAGGGACAGGAACAGCCATTACTGAACAAACCTGCAGGGTCCTCACTCTGCAACACACTCTACCTCAGAGATATTAGAGACAGGAGGTGAAATGTAGTATCAAAAGACTTTGAGAGCACCTACCAGCACTACAGACAAACAGGAAAAAGAAAGTATTATCTGGAGATTTTGCTCAAGATAGCATTCATTCCACAAATAGGTGGCAGCTTTAAAAGTGAAGCTTATTATAAGGTTAATGTTACTCAGCTGCTATTACATGGCATGAACAAGAAAAAGGAATTGCTACAAAATAAGCTAACTAATGCAGGACAAGAAAGAATGATCATAAAATCAGCCTCACCACGTTGGAAACAATTAAGAGAGGCAGTGGCTTTTTGAGAACCTGTATTACAAAAAAACTGGACAAAGCTTTAAGTTATCATTTTTTAAAATGGATCCTCAAACAGATTTGATATTTCAGAAATAAAAGCAAGTTCTTTGTTTTACTGTAGTCTGTCTTAAAATTACTTTCCTTTAAAAGGAAGACCAAAAAAACCCCAAAGCAAAAACCAATTCTGACATTGCAGCTCTCTAGAAACTGAAACAGCAGGATGTTGGAGTCAAAAGATGGGTCATACACTACACTAATTTAAGTTTTTAATGGGGAATCCGAGGGAAGCGTTAATTGAGAACACAAAAAGGCACCATCTAAAGTGAAATAGTACCTCACAGACATCCTTTAAGAAGGACATTGCATCTTGCAAATGCTCGTGAAGTTGCTGTTCAACTCGATTTTTCTGGCAAAGTCAAGACAGAACAGGAAGCAAAGCACAGGTTAAGATTAATTCAAAAAAGAGGTGAGGAAACAGCTGATGTGCATGTCAGCAATAAATTGTTAGTCAAGTTAATGCAACAGAGATCTGATTATATTAAGATAAGAAAAGGCTAATATTTAACACTGCAGTTATGTTAGAATTCTAAGATGTACATAACAATTATATTTAATTGCAAAAATACTAAAGAAAAGCAATCTGATTTAACCTGTATTTTATTTTTGTTAGATAGAAAAAAAGAAATTACATCTGTGGAAACTAGAAATATTAAACACGTAATCAAAACCTTCCCTCAAATTTTCCCCCTTTCCTTCCTGTGCTGTATCATGTAAGAAGAAATGTAAGAAGGAAGTCAGTAACTTAAAATCCTCTGCTGAATCCTCAAAAGAAGAAAATTTATAATGCTGCAGATTATTGTAGATGTTTTTCTGTAAAATGTTTAATTAATGAATGAACATTCTCCAATAACAAATAATAATTACAAATAAAATGCATTAATACTTTAATAACAGCACAATACAAACAAGCCCAAGAGACAACCATTTGAGGGAGAGAGGGGGAAGGACAAGTAAATGCGGAGGCATGAAGTCTTTATCTTTCTCCAGACTGAACTTTAGATAAGAATTAGCTATGGATTTGTGAAAAGGTACCAGAATCTCATAACAGCGCTTTAGCACCAGCTGTCCTCAGCACAGAAGCCTGATGCCCAAGGAACAGATGGTGAAAGACACACCCTGCACGTCTTATATTGTTCAACTGAACAGGCCATTTGTTAGCAAAGAATTCATTTGTAATGCTATCCTACTGTTTCCTTTAATGATATGCAGGATTTATACAAAACCAAGCCTTCGACTCTTAAGCGAAAAGTACTATGTTGCTTTCAACAATTCTTACCAAGGAGTGTAGAGAGTTTTCATAGTTGGGAGATGAGGGGGCTTGTCCTCCACTCCTGGACCACTGACTGGCACCTGTCAAAATTGTCTGGGTTAGTGCACAGATTTACACAGCAGAAGTGGGAAGCAGAGACACCGTCTATCTCAACATAATTAAACCCAACATATCCTGCAGAAAGGTAAGATAGCATATGCTAGCATATCCAAGAGAGGACAAATTTCTTTATTCTGCCTTACTGAGGGATAATTTTCATATCCTGGCATCTGTAGGGTTAGACACATTGTCAATAACAAAGCACGGACGTCTTCAAAGTGTTTCAACATTAAAAAGTGCTTTACCATATCTGAAATACCTGCCTTCTGCCTGTGTCACCATCAAAAACCTGCTGAATTCTTCTTCACATTCTGTTCAGAACACGTAGGAATATCTTTAACAGTGTTAAAATACAACAAAAATATTTAAAGAAATCAAATAGAGGCTAAATTAGGTATAACTGGAAAATCACTTTTATGACAACCCTCTACTAAAGAAGAAAATTTAAAACTAGATCTAAAAGCTTTATCTTGTCTAGTTCTACACTGCATCATTTTAAATGATAATGCATTCCAAGCTTAGACAAATAAAAAGACAGCCAAGTGATTCCCATTTGTTATTTCACATATATTTAAGGTAAATCAGCAGCTAAAGAATCATCAATTGTGCAACAAACTGACAATTAAATCCATATTATCTATACACTGCAAATTCAAATACATATCCATTCTAGCCTGATATAAATATACCTAATTATCATGTAAATTTTAAAAATAATTAAATGTGAAATGCAGTAACTAATAAAGCAGTACTTTTTAAGACAAAGCCTGAAGAAGTACAACATGCATTTTTCTCACCAACTAATAATGCATCTTTTATAAAGATACTACATGAAATTCTATGGCCATTAGAGACAGCTTCCTTTCAGCCATACAAATGTAATAATAAAGCAATTACATTAATAAATTATGGACATACAATCCAAAGCAGCTCATTAAAGGAAGAGCCTGTGGGCTTGTTCTTTCAATAACAGCCAGAGCTGTACGTCTGGAAAACTGGGAAAGGCTTTAATAACATTACAGTTCCTTTGTTCAGAAAGCTGCAAGTAGTTACCTTTTAAAGACAAGGTTTTATTTAACAAAAAAAGTCCAGCTTGCATAGCTATTAAAATACCTAAATATTTCCTTTCTAATTAAAAAATAATAATAAAAATCTCCTATTTCATAAAAGTCCAGAGCTGCCATAATTGTGCTGGAATTCTCTTTTGAAATACAAAGAATTCAGTGAGTAAGTTTATAACTACCAATTTTCACTTCATACAGCTACTCTGGGTCTGGATCTGTAGTCTCCATCATCGCTCCTGAACTTGGGAGTAATGTTTGGAGTCCCACTTATTTTGGGAAGCATTAATCGGACAACCTTAGAGTATTTTGGCTCAGCACAGCATTTGAATTTTTATCTGATCAAAACTCCATTTTTAGGGCCATGACTGTGTGTCAGGAGCACTCACTGTCCCAGGACTGAGTGCACCTCCTACACTGCAGCACCACTGGGCATTGGGCAGAAAGGCAGCCAGTTCTGACAGCGAACAGACCAAACCCCTGTGCATCTCATCTGACAGGTTTGCTCGGGGTTTTCAAATGGAAGAAGGAGCTATTTCTGCAGTGTGAGCCCAGAACAAAATTCAGAACGGGGAGGCTCACAAAGGAGACAAAAAGAACAGAGGGGAAGGAATAACCAACTCCTCCTCTCCACCGCCCAGCCCGACTGCAACCTGCAGTTCCCAGTCACACCTCCGGTCCCGCCGGGGCCCTTTCCAAGCCCTTTCCAAGCGGTGGCACTCTGCCTCCGTGTCTGTGCAGGTTGCCAGATGGCACCGATTTCCTGCTTGCCTCATTCCACTCCCCCTCCTAGAAGTTTGTGCATGAAATCCACCAATTATGTTAAAAAGCATCCTGGCACCACAAGCCCTGCAATTAACAACTGCAGCTTTTAGTGCAGCACCAACATAGCAGCATGAAAAAACAAATAAGCCAGGCAAGTGTTAGGATTTACAGGGGTCACCGACAGCAATCACTGCAGTATTGTTCTTACTCCAAGTCTCCCCAACACTAATCCTCTGGCTCCCCTTTCAAACACACACTCAGAGACACAGAGGGCTGGCTTTGCATCCTCAGAACCCACCGAACCCTTCTGAGGACCTCTGATCCTGGCACAAGGATTCTTAAAATACCAAAGCTCCCACCACTCAGATCTCTATATAAACTTCATATATATATATACACAATCATTAAAACTATGCAAGCAGCTCAGCTCTGGGCATGTTTATGTAAAATTAGAAATTAAATGAGGGCAGGGAAGATGAGAGGCACACTATTGTCTCATCATACTTGGGGGTTTTCATCAAGTTGTTCTCCAAGCTTTTACTTAACTGAATTAAAAAACATCAGTAATCCTCATTCAGCAACCCAACAGTTCAGCCATGAGCTCATGAACTCCAGCATCTGGTGATGTTACTATCTCTCAGTGCTTTACCTACTGTAATTTCCAAATTAAAGATAGGCAAATTATGACTTAGTCAAATCTACCATGCTACAAACACTAACTAAACAAATACCTAAATGCAAAAGGGGAAGATGACAATGAAGGCTAAAATGCTCCAAAAGATATTATTTTAGTACACATAAAACATTTGTTTTATCTGCAATAACTTTTTGGGTCAAGACGGAAAATGGCTACCAGGAGCATAAATAGCAATAAATGCAGTAGTAATTACTTCACATTGTGCTTCACTGTGTTCTTAGTGACTCATCTGGGAATAAAGATAAAAGTCCAGATTCATAAATGAAGGTAATTAACTACTGGAGCAATTTACCAAAGGCTTGATAAATTCTATACCGCTGAAATTAAAGGGGGTGGGAGGGTATAAACGTGAAGCAGATGCTAAGTTTGAGCCCGAGAAGGATTTCAGTATTATTTGCTTATATCTAATACTCTCCTAGCCATCAGAATCCAGAATGAGGAACACAAACCAAAGAGTAAATTTTGCAGTTTTACATTTGATCCAGGCTGCAACGGGCAAAGGCAAACACGAGCAAAAGGAAATAACTAATTTTAGTGACCTCAAATTTTTATTCTAAAATCAGAAATTAGCCAGTGCTTTCATGCTTACAAATTGAGGTGTGGTATCTAATCAAGAAACTCCTGGAAAAAACCCTCTTTGGGGTCTTCAAAATTTTAAATACTTTGAAATGTCAGAACTTCTTTCTTCTGGGCACAAAATATCTCAATATTTGCTTTTATGTTAAAAAGAAAACAACAATAATGTTCTGGTCTGAGCTGCCTTTTCAATACAAGAGAATACACAAAACATTTTTTGTCAACTGCAATCTCTAAATCAAAAATCCCATTAATCCTGTCATTACTCAATTCAACATGAATCATTCAGTAATAGAAAAGAAATGCCCAAAGCAGCTGCTCAGGTAAGCCATGTCAGATACTCATTAATCCATTATGTCCATGGAAAAGCAGAACAGTGTCCATTAAACAGGAGTGAAGTATGAATGATGAAAGTTTGAGTGACATTGCATATAGAGATATGCATATTCCCATACATATGATTATGACTCCATTTCACATGCAATAGCTTTGCTAATTTATTCATCTACATTACAAAAGTGTTCCAAGAAGCTCACTCCGTACCCTTTCACTACAAGCTGATTTTAATGTCTTATAAAAAGCAAAACATTCTTGCAAAAAAGTGACCAATGGCCAGGAGCCTGCAGGGATAAATTAAACAGCAGAGAACAGGGAAACAGACTGTTGTATAAACGTTAAATAATTTAACAAATTGCACTATAGGAAAGAATAGGGTTAAAGTTACATCATCTTGCTTGTAATTCTAGTTCTTTGTTAAACAACAAATTTAAGTCAATGGAGCTTTCACAGTCCTCTCTATATGGAGAACAGCTGTTCAACTTTTACTAGACAGCTGAGGCCACAGTGTCTGTGAAAGCTGCACTACCCACTAATAGCTGTAGGCAGCTGCCCACAGTTCATCTCCACGCTGGAATGCTCCTTCCCACATTCAGACTACAAACACACAAAGCACAGGTGACAGAGGTGGCTGCAACACAGAGCATTTATTTTGAAAAATGCCAGAAATTCTTCTCCCATAGAATGAAAGCATTCATGAAAGATATGAATGAAAAGCTATCTTGTGTAAAAATTGGATAGTCTCATAGCCTACTCTATTTTCATTAGAGGGAACACACATCTGCTGTGTTTGTCACTGAAAGCTGCCGCAGAGATTTAACATATAGCTTTAAAAAGAAAAACAACCCAATCAAATTCTCCTTATTTCTCTCAAATAGTGCAGATCTGCACAGATCTCTTTACAGCTGTGATAGTATATGGTCAGTCAGTGCTTTCAAACATTATTTCAATATGCTAATTTTCAAAACCAGTTGCCAGGATTTAAGTGAATGCCCGTAACAAAATACCAAGGGATCTGTATTTATAATTTTGGTTTAGTACAACGGAAAAAATGCATAAAATATAGAAGCAATTTTGCAAGGAAGCTGGTGCTGATTTTGCTATGCTTCCAAACTGGATGTTTTCAAAACAACAAACAAGTTACCAACAAGTCAGTACCTGTCAGAGGCGATGGTGATCCAACTGGTGTTGATGGATTCGATGGAAAACTACTGCTGGTATGATCAGGAGAATAAATCTGACAATAGACAAAAGAGATTGTCTATCAGTATATGTTATAATACACAGGAAAAAAGCGCTATTAGGATTCCTTTTCATACTTTAATTGTCACTCTTGATTCTGGATTGATAAAAAACCCAATTTGATCCTTCAATCACAGCTCTGCTTTGTTTCACTCAAGGCTCTAAAAATGACCAAAGAACTTTCATTTTCAAGCAGCTGTCCAAATAAGCACAGCCTGTATTTGATAGCAACGCAAGTATAACTGACCTTCCTTCTAATTTAACAGCAGCAGAAATTACAGCTTTTCTGCTACTGAAGGGGAACAATATAAACAAGAGTTCACAGTACAGATAATTATATCAAACAGGACTTCAGCAAAATGCCAGTGAATAGTGACTTCCTAAACTTTAGAGAGAAAAAAGAATTTCAGCAGTCAACACCTTATCTTCCAAAAATTAATCTTTCACAAGAGAAAACGGCAACAAAGCGTTCAAGCTGTCATTATTTTTGGTACCCACCAAACAAAAAAACACCTGATATTTTATTCCTCTTGCAATGCACTGCAGCAGGTAACATGTTTCCTGTATCAACTGGCCCCTTGAGAAACTAAACTTCAACTTGCAACAATTCTTTCCTTCTATTAATGAAAACAAAAACTATTGATAAAAAAAAGAGAAGACATAATGCTTAAAGCTTTAATTAAACATTAAAATCTCAAGACTCTGGGAAAATTCATTTTATGAAGGGAATTTAATAGATTTAGGGGCTAACTGTGGACTTTTAAACATATTTTTATAGGTCATCAGTTCAAACCTGTTTTACTTGAGCAGAGATCAGGATTTGTTACTCATCAGATGGCAGTTAAAAAATCTTCACTGACAGTGTGGTTGATGTCTCTTCACAGACAATATGACATTTCAGCATTTAGCTGACAATAAACTGGGACTTCATTATGTTCCATATTGTATTTTCTGAACTGACAAAATCAGGACCCAATAGACCATGTGCTCCTTCTTGGTCTATCATACTTTTCCATTAGAACAGACCATCAGTTCCCTAATGGAAATGCCTCCTCCTTCTCATGCATGCTAGAACAAAAATATATTTAGAAGAACAAACTACCTCAGACTACAGAAGCAAATTCATGCATTGTTCATCAGTATAAAAATAAATCTCGGGTGTCAGGATAAGAACTGTACAGAGTTACAGACAGATAAGATACACAAAATTAAAATAACATCAAAGATAGGCCACGAAGTTTCCTTTGAAACTGCTCATTCTCCACCACTCTACCCGCCAACTTTATTTTGCTGTATTTTATAAGAGGGAAAATTTACAGTATAGTGAAGCCACAACTAAAGCACGAGGTCAGAATTCATTCTGCATGCAGTCCCAGGCTGCTGTGCTGTTAAATGACCAATGATGAACAACCCTGACACCTTCTGCCAGGCTTAAACGGTAACATGACTCATTTTACTGCAACAAATGAGACTCCTCCTCCTATCAGTCATGGTCCATTCCAATCAGCGGGGTGCCAATATGCCAGGGTCTAATGAAAAGGCTCTTAGACAAAAGCTGCACAATTGAGAGCCTGCAGAGCCAAACCTCAGAGCTGTTAGTCCAATTTTTTAAACACTACAGTGTACATTTCAGTTAGGCTTTGTTATGTTAATGTTATTGAGTCTAATGCAACAAAGAAACTTAATTCATGAATTACTTTTAGAAGTCAACTTCCCTACATTTTCTTTTCTTTTGTGAAGGGACCAGTGGCTATTTAACTACCGAGCCGGTACAAAGGCCTTTCCCCCAGTGCTGAGGTAGGAATCAAAACATAAGTTATCACAAAGAGGTCTGATATAATCAACAAAGTTAAACAGTCCTCCTGTTTGATCTCCTCTAAATTAAAGACCAAGTGTTTTGATTTGGCATTAGGCAATGAAATAAACCAGATGTTTCTCCTGCCATATAACCCTCCATGGGCACAATCTTAAAGGGTTATTGTTTGGCAAATGTTCAGGGAAACACATTAGAAATGGCACGAATACCCAGATTTTCTTTTCTTTCTATCTATACTAGTTCATTATCCAAACTAATGCATAATCCACAGGGCTTTGGGAACTTTGTGTAAATACTTTCATGTACAATTCTCTTTCTTGCCTACCCTGAGATTAAGACCACAATTATCCAGGCTTAAACCTAAAATAAAAGAACCTTTGCAAATGTATTATCTGGCCTTACATGTTTAATCACATACTATTCTGTATGGTCTTTAATACCTAAACTGAAGAACAAATGTCGTATCCTCTGATGTTACGCACATGAAAGGCCCATTGTGAGATGTACATAACTGAATTTTAGAACTAGAAATTCCTCTCAACAGTTGCAGTGACAGCATTTAAAATCCAAACAGAAAGGAATATAGTGTCATCTTAGGGGTAAAAAAAAAAAAAAAGGCAAGACAATCGCAGTACTTGAACAAAACTTTGTTCAAAGACAAAAATATTCTTGATTTACTAGCCATCAAAATTGATGTGTGGCAGCTTCACCTGCAGGAGAGACCACCTCCCTCCTCTCCACAGCCCTGAGCTGTGCTCCCTGCTGAACAAGCCCGAGGAGTGTGCTGGGTGCGCGTGGTGCGGGGGAAGCAGATGGATGAGGCGAGGGATTTGAAGTGTGCAGACTATGGCATGCACTGATAGAGCAGATGGAATGCATCACCATCAGCTATGACAGAAATGATTTATGGAATGACCTGGCTGCTCCTGCCAAGCAACAACACGGGATGACAGAAACAAGTTTCTATGACAACCAGAGCCCACCCACCAGTTAGATTAAACATTTCTGCCCTGACTTCCACTCGCAATATATTTAGAGTTTTTCCTCAAAACATCAGCCTGGCTTTCTCAGCTAGTGACTTGGACAAGAATACCTGAAAGGACGAGAAAACCATTTAGAAAAGGAGAGCGGTGGAAAATGTCACCAAGTCCTGCAGGTCTAAATTGGCCAGTGCGTCGGACTTGAACGAAATCCTGTTTCGGCTGCGGAACAGCAGACACCCAAATACATCTGCAGAGCAACCAACAGCCTGGAGTACGTAAGCACTGCTATTTCTAGGAGTCAAAATGATCCCTGTTCCTCTCTGACAGGTCTCAAACAGACAAAAAGCGAGTGTTAACTGCCCTCTGGACTCCAGAATTGTTATCTACTTGCTGAATCCCCAACAGCAACAGGGACATTTCTCTCCTCAAAGCCGGCAGGTCAGAGTTCTCCTCCCCAATATGGACATTACAGACATTATCAGATCTGGTAATCTTTTAACATATGACCCTCTGAGGGAAGCAAGGGTAACAGGATCTGCATGAATATGCACATTTGCATTCACTGGTATGAGGTGAGGGATGCAGAACCCAACACAGCAATGGTCATTTAGAGCTACAAAGTAGTAATTTCTATCCTTTATACCTTTATCTTCCCATTTGCTCCAGACAAGAAATGCGAAGTGTTTCTCCAGCCACCATTCCCAATCCTGAATTTTCTGCTACTCTTTTCTAAAAAGTACATCTGATTGCATTAATGAAAAAATAACTGCTGTATGCATGTATGTGAAAACAGAGCTTATAGTAGACTGAAGATACTTGCCATTTTTACATTATTCTAACAAGAGTTAAGAGTTAAAATGTATGCATATACAACATTTTTTAAAGGCTGTTCCATAAATTACAGCTATACAACAGAGCATTCAAAACCTCTCACTTTTATAAGGCCACTGAGAAAACATTTTAAACCTTGAGGCAGGATCTGCTCTACAAGTAATGTTAAAAATATTTGAATAACTAGACCACTCCAGAAAAAAAAAAATCAAACCCTTAACTTTTTATGATTATCTTTTACTCTGTCTCACTAGCTTTTTAAACTTTATCTGCCCTAAATTTTTTGATCACCTGATGAAAAAGTCAGAATGAGTCTTCTACAAATAAAAGCATTTTCACTTGCTTTTAAAAAAACATCTTTCTAGCGTATGAAATTGTATCATAGTATATTTTAACTTCATATGTGAAAACACCTGATTTGATATTATAAAATCAATGATACATAAATAATGGACGCAGTGTGTCAGATCTGAATACTCTAACTGTTACTTACAGATGCCAGTGCCTTTCCAAGTGCATCACCTGTCTGTGAGCCTCCAGCACCATTTCCTCTGTTTCCTGTAATGTGGAAAGCAAATCCAACACTTATTTTTAAAGCTGAAATTTTATTTACTTTTATTATTTTATTCATCACATAGAGCTGAACAACCACTTTCTAAATGGATTTTCTGAGGAAGTCAGTGTCAATAGAATCAGTTCTCATTAGACTTAAAAATTTAATTAAAACAATTAGATTTACATTTAGATGCTCTCCTCTTTAAAGTCAAACACAGTACCACTGTGATAACTTAAGGACCAACAAGTGAAAGCAGTTAAAAAAAAGACAAATTATTTTCTAGGACCACAGTATAATTTTAATGAAATGTGAAAGTAAAAATCAAAATCAGAAAATTACATTATTGCAGCTTATTTCTAAACTGTTATCACTAAAGTGATGCACATTTAATTAATTCTTTAAGCCAAAATTACAGAATAGTTCCTTGTGCCTCCCTGCTCTAATTCCCCATGTTGTACTCTCATCTTTATTTTAAAATGTCCCTGAAAAGCTCTTATCCACCAAGCTTTCTGTCATCCCTGCTCTTAGTTGCATGTCAGAGCTTTGTGTGCCCTTTTGCTCCATACACCATTAAGCCAAGAGGAAGTCTGAAGCCCTGCCAATTGGAAACACAGACAGGAACTGAATCCTCCCAAATATCTGCTTTACTGGAGAAGACAGATCCTTTGAAAGCGAATCTTCTTTCTCCAATTATCAACTTCTAAAGCCAAAAAAATTGTATTTAATGTGAATGTAAGCAATTCACATCAGAAATCCAAATAATGTAACACTTGCTGTTTCAAGTTTGTGGCAGCCTGAATTTCCCATGCAGATTCATTAACTGGGTTCTGTTTAAAGATCCCAGAGTAAAACACGTTCCCAAATCAAAGGCAATACAGTCCCCTTAACTAAGTGCAAATCACATTGAACTGACCAGGGGCATCCACGAGCATTTAATTCCTACAGCTGTACCTTAAGACAGGCAAATACATGCAAGGAACAGATGCCCAGCCTGTATTTCATGCTTCCTAGGTGAGCATGGAAGAGACTAAAGCAGCCTCCACAATGGCTACTCAGCAATCCCTCAAACAGTTAAGGGAGGAATTTATGACGCACTTTACTAAGCTCCCCAAAGAAAGAGCACTCCTGCCTTTCTCTGGCACAGTGCTTTGGTGACACAGCAGGGCTGAAACCTTTAACACCACAACTACCTACATGGACACGTACAGGCACTGAACCACAGAAGGATAACTGCTGTTAAGTCAGGCAGATGCAGTCCCTGAGCACAGGCTGCCCTGTGGAAGCCACTAAACCAGCAAGTCTGAAGCTGACTGAGAAACAATTTGCCTGATCTCGGCCATAGTGAGGACAGAAATATCACAGTGATGAATCTTCCCTGACCTACAAACATACCATAAATTAAATCTTACTGATTTTGTGCGTCATGCAGCCCTAAATCTCATTTTCTTGTAAAATAAAATAAAATGGCAGGAAGAACTTTTTACCCAGAATATTATCTGATCCATTAACAGGTGGAGTGTGTGAGGCAGCTACATAAGGTGAACTGCTGGTACTGCCACGATGGAAGCTGGACATTGGAGGAAGACTGGCATTTATATCTGTAGGTGAGACTGAATGTGGGGGATAGCTCTGGAGAGAAGAGAAACAGACATGAGACATTAAGTAGTCCTTAAATAAATGTTGATATATTAAGATACCAAATATACAACACCCAGGCCTTTATTACAGACGAAAGGGGCTCATCCATCCTCTGAACAGACCACTACACAGCCATAGGTTTTTATTTATACAACAGACAGAACTAAAAGGACGTAAATCTAATGTACTAAGTTGGAGATTTCCAGCAGCCAGGTTTTTAACTGACATGCATGAGCAGCAAAGGAGAAGTTAATTTGTGTCCATTAGGTCTCCACAAACAAGTCTAAAGAGATGAATGTGTGCTGCAGCTCTTACCAAACGGTCGTGTGTGTGCAGGCTGCCGTAACTGCCCGACTGGGACATGTGGGAAGAGGAGCCTCCCAGCATCCCTCCATAGCCAGGCTGGCTCATGCCATTGGACGAACTCCAGAGGTCAGAAGAATTGTGGGTCCCATCTTTTTTTCATTTTTTTTTTAATAAAAAAGAAAACAAGAAAAACATATTTAATGAAAAGAGTATTGATTTCGCTTTTCCTTCACAAACTTATTTTAAACAAATACAGTATTCAGCTACTGAGACTAACATCAGCAGGGAAATGGTGACCAGTTTATATACTGTAACTTCTATTTTCATGCCACCACACTGTTGCTATATTTATTAAAAAAACCCAAAAAACAACAGAGGCTTTATAACTGAAATATAATCCAGCCACAGCTGAGAAAATACCAAGCACTTCTGCTAATTACACAGACCTTCAGTAAGGCCAGATTTAAATCAAGAGGGTTGATAAAAATTCCAGACTGAAAGAAATAATAAAAAAGGAGATAGAGGAGTAAGAAGTTTGGCTAAACAGAACTCACCAAAAACAAACAGTGCAAAACATCTATTTACCTAAAATAAGCAATTTATAGTCTAAAATACTGTAGCATCACAAAAACATAAAAACATTTCCTAATAGCAGATTTAAGTAACTGAAATGACTACATTACATAAGCTTTAGCCTTTGTGTCAGTGCAGTTTTCCTTCTATAGCACAAACTGAAGTGTTCTGTAAATTCCTGTACCAAGAGACTGAGCTTTCAATGTGCTCCAAAACCTCATCAAGCTGCAGGACGAGCTAATTGTGTGACGTGAGGCTGAGGAAGTGGATTTTGCTTTTGTTTTGTTCAGTGCATCCCCCTTTTTTTCTGGCATGCTGGATATATAAGCATTTGAGAACTTGAAGACTGTTAGCTGATACTGTACAGTCAAATTCCAGAACAGTCAAGAAGCCCCCACCTCATTTTTTCTCTATCACTCCATTGTGCTGCTCTGAAGCCCTTAGAAATCAAAGGATCAAAATTCTGTCCATCTGGCCTGGTGTATAATCCTTTTACATTTCAGTTAGCAATTAATGTCATGAGAAAAACCTCACATCAACAGACAGTTCCCTTCATCTAACTGTTTTAAAAGCATATAAAACTTAATCATAGGTTCTAGCACAACATGCTCCCTTTATACATCTTCATTCACTCAGTAGAACAGTGTCTGACTGCAAAGCTCTGCCTGAAGTGACATCTACCCATATATTTAAAGTCATTTTACCCACCTTGCATAAAGAAAGTGCTAGCAAACATACTGCTTGGTGGCTTAGGAGATGGGTAACTTGGAGATTCTCTGTTGAAATCATCAGAACTTGGGGATGGTGCATACACCTAAACATTGGAAAGCAATAAAAGCATGTTAATAATAACTGGGTGTCGTGCATGAAAAAAACCACAGCACACAGACACAGATAGAAAGAACAAATAAAAAAAGAACAGTGCAGCAAGCCGCAGCATTTGTTGCCCTTGTTTTATTTGCTTTTTAGCAAGTTGCCACAGTACAGAGGAACTACAGTAGAATGATCCTAACAACACACTTTCTGGTGTGCCAACTCAGCCAGGTGGCCTGATAAAAGCCTGAATGCTGATTTTGCTTTCTAAGTGCACGACTTGCACAGACTTGTTGCTCAAGATAAAAAAAAAAGCATGATAAAACAACTGGGCCCCAAACAAAATTTTATTTTGAAACAACTGTATGGCTGTTTGAATATTTAATTAGCTGGCACCCCAACAATCGGAAAGGAAAAGAACATCCAGTGACAAATGGAAAGGTTTTAATGCAGCCCTTGTATCACCCATTGAGAAGCTTGCACGCCTTTGGATGGCCATCAGAAATATGTGCATGCAAGTCCTGAGGAATAATCTGAGAACTGCAACACTGAGCACGGAATTCTCACACTGGCCTAACATGAAAGAAAAGCAGCAGCGCTGTTTTTGTCAGTGTAACATCGCAGTGCAATGGCCATGCTCAACTGGCAAACAACAAATTTTCTTCTCAAGTTAAAAACTGTAAAATGCCAAATAGGGAGAATGATCAGAAATCTTCCACTGCAGCAACTCTAACAAATATAAAGTATATTCAAAGAGTAAGTCAAACCAGCAAGGCCAGTATTCAGAGCCAAGGGCTCTGCCCACAGTCAGCTGTTCTAATCGATCCTCCTTCTTCGTACCAGTATTTTGGTCAATATAGTGAATATTGAAACTAATACTGAATATTGCAGTTAACAGTGTGTGTTAAAAGAAATAGAATTTTTTAAAAAAGGTGATCTAACATAGATGGCAGCAAAGAATATAAACACAACACTGAAACTGGAGCATCTTTCTGCTATGAAGAAAAAATGTGGTATTTTTAACTGTTCACCTTACTTGATAAATAAAAATGACTTCATAAATGCAAATATATGAAGAATAATTTTAAAACTTTAAAGCTTATATAATGTAACTCGCAAAGTGCACTACGCCCTAAAATCCAGGCTGAGTATTTCAATCCCTTCCTGTGCACACACAGGCACCCGCACGTTCCAGGCATCGCATCCCTCCCTTGTCTTGTCTTCGGGGGTGTTGTTTACCGAGGAAGAGAAGGGCCAGGAAAACCAAGCCGGCCAACAAAACCCCCTACGATCCCTCAAAAAGAGACTTTGTCCTGCCGGGGGTGGCCGTTCTGATGCGGATATTCGGCAAGTGAAGTGGGCAAGTCCTGCCCCATCTGCACACCAACACCCTCCCCACCGCCGGGGCTTTTCCAGCCGCCGCAGTCGAACAAATGGCCGGGCAGGAGCCTGGAGACAGCGCTCTCACATCCCGGGAGCCGGGACCGCGCTCCGGGGCTCGCCCTGCAGCTACAGAATTGCAGGAACATCCATCGCTCCGGCTCCAGTGAGATGGAATAGGGACACGGGCACAGTTGTCGGTGCAATGAAAAGGGCAGCAGGTAAAACACACACCTGCTCAGGAGGAGTCAAGTGCAAAACTCACAACTTTCAGTTGCATGCTTAACATTAATCCAAACAAATGAATTTTTAAGTGATTTTTTTTTTTAGGGACAAAAGCTTTTCAGTATTTTACTTGAAATTTTTCAGTTTATGGAGTAAACGTAAAATAGAGATCCTTACCAGACCTGAGTGACAGAATGACAATACGTTCTAAGCAATGT
The DNA here is from genome assembly GCA_013400695.1 of Neodrepanis coruscans. Lineage (NCBI taxonomy): Eukaryota > Metazoa > Chordata > Aves > Passeriformes > Philepittidae > Neodrepanis > Neodrepanis coruscans. The sequence goes on from VYZS01072964.1 coordinate 37,638, forward strand.
TCACAGTACATATGTATTTACTCTATATGATGAATGCATGTATATTCCATGCCTGGGACATATTTTAACAAAAATGTCACTCTGTCAAATTGTAAATACTTGCACTCATAAGACTGCAAACATATTAGGCAAAACTGGGCTTAATTTACAAGTTCTCTGTTGTGCAGAATAACACAGCATATGCTATAGCTGATGGATAATCTATCACTGTCACAGGACAGCAGTGGAAACAAAGCTTTATGACATTTAGCACTGCCATGGAGATGTACTGATTAATGCCAAGTCACCTACAATGACGAATTATACTTCTTTTAAACTGCAATGTTATCAATGAGATTTGTAAATACAAGCTTCAAACCAAAACTTTAACATTTTTACATAATTGGGTGATTTATAAAAACTGATTAAATGCTATCGCAAAAGGGGAATTAAACTCAAAAACTCCTACAAATACATCATTTACAGATACCAAAGTACAAGCCATTAAGGTAATAAAAATGTTATAAATTACATAAACATAAAAGAGGCCCTTCCAAACAGCTCTATGAAAGTCCTAGCACAGACACAGAACTTCATATAGTTTCTGCTTGTTTTGGTATCTTAAGTATAGCTTGCAAAAACATAGCTGCAATGTTATGAAGCTGCACTTGTGCCAGTCTAGATTTTTCAGATCAAAGGGTTCTTGCGGCAAAACACAACTGATGTGGTCTCAAAGACTTCATCAACTCCAGATGTGGGGAAATAGCCAGCCAACTCCACAAAGGGAGCGAGTCTCTTTTAGTTACAATCAGAACTACCCACAAATTAAAACCAGGCCTCTGATGTCATCTGATCACCTGCAGATGAGCGCCAGGTTTTTTCTGGTTAATGACCTAATCATAATTTTTATGTTGTGTTGCTACAAACAAGATTTAAAAGCAAAGGAGAAATTTTACTAAAATTAACCCCAAGTCCGTGAACGCAAAGTACAAAGGTTTTAAATATGAAAGTTGACCAAAAAAAAGATGAAACCGTATTTTTAAGTGGGGAAGTGATGCATCAGAGCAGATGGTTTGTTCCCTCCTGACGCCCCACAGGCACTGGGACCCCCATCCAGCCCCTGTGGTGGCCCACGGGAGGCTGGCATGGTCTGTGTCCTACTGAAAGGGCTTTCTTTCCTGCAACAGCTGAGTAAGGCAGTCATAAATATGACATGGCTGCTCAAGACGGCCTCTTTCAGCTATTAAACTGATAACACTGACATCCAGGAGGCATCAAACCAGTTTTTCCTGGCTGACATTGCCTCTAAGACAGGGAAGACTGTTAAAAGGTCAGCCTCTCTGCAGAGTCTCCTTGAAGAGGGCTGTCTGCAGCAGGTAGAAGAGGAGCCCGTCTTCTAATCCCCTCTAAGGCTCTGCACCCGAAGGCATCGAACGCTCTCCTGACAAGCAAAACACTCCCCGACTATGAACGGGAAATTCCCTTCCGAGAAACACAAGCCAAAACCGGTTTTTTTACACGACTTATCAAGTCATAGACTCGACTTTTCTGGAGCTGTGCTAATACATACATCAATCCTCCTGGCTGCAGTGCTCCTGAAGAGGAGATGACCTGTGCTGAGGGAAGCAGGACAAATGAGTTGCAGAGGACATCAAGCCAGAGACCCACATCAGTCTCTCCTGCACCCTGAACTGGTTCATGTTTCTCCAGCAGGAAAACAACTAAAATTTCTTTCTGAGAGGTAGTGGTGGGGGCTGACTTAGCTGTATGACATCAAGTTTAAGCAAAACAGAAGCATCCACTCAGTTCTGAAATCTGCCCTGATGCAGGTAAAGAACACCTCTGTGAAAGTTACAGGGACCTAATGCAACTAAAAGAGCTCAAAGTATTACACAGTGGGCTTCTGTTTACTAATACAAGTGCCAAGATCATTGATATTAATTTGAATATCTGGGTTTACCAAATTTTATTCTAAGTAAAACTTCCAAGTCTCATTCTACAAATGCATTTAATAAATATGACACTTGGAGTCCTCCTGTTGGCATCCATCCTCTCAGGCAATTTCCCTCTATTATGTTTCAAATTCTTAAATATTTATCAATGTTTAATATTAACATTAAAAGCAGATTAAAAAAAATAGCAAGGAAGCCACCAAACCTCCTTCCAATGAGCTCATGCTTTCTCAAAACCAACGCTCCCATCACACATCATGTTTATGAAATTATGAATGTGACTCATTTAAGCAGAGTTATTAGCAATTCTTGGAAGTTCAGGAAAATATTTATCAAGCTGCTTGAGAAAGACAATTTTTTGAAAGCAGCAAAGATGAATAACCTATTCTGTAGCTCCTAAACTCTGTTAAGTAGCCTATCTACATTCCATCAGCATCAGTCATGCACTGAGCAAGTGTGTGCTGATGAATGATTTGTACATGTGGCAAAATTCTACACTGTATTACCTACAGGTTTTGTAGCAAAAGCTAATTTTGCTCAAAGGCAGCCCTAGGAAAAGGAAACTTGTTTTCATGTGTATTATTTTTCTCACAAAATCATACACTAGAATTTCAGGAATGCAGAATAGTAACTAGTTTTCCATACTCCTCTTTACAGCAAGACAGAAGCTGCCATAAAAACTCAATCAAATCCAAGACCCAGCCTAAATCCTTGTTTAGCTGATAGTTAAGCAAGAAGAAAAAATGAAGAGCCCTAACACACAAGATCAGTGCAACCATATCCTCAACCCCACTTGTTTCCAATACCAGGTGTAAAGGTTCATACATTTAAAAAACTCTTCTCACCATCCAGAATGAAAATAAAACACACCTTTAAGAGAACAGAGTCTTGTCTGCAAATCTAACCATAATTTTTAAGGATGGTATAAAAGTCAAGCTTCTTAAAGTAGCTAAACTGAATTCCATCTTAAATAAATGTTTATGCAGTTTAGGCATGCTGTACATGCCTATTTGGGGATTTCTGAAATGCACAATCCCAGTGCAATGCTGCACAGCACTACCAGCAATACTTCCCAGCTTCTTCCCCAGGGAATGACAACTTTAAAGTCATGTTAAAAAGCGACAGGCAAACTTAGCAAACATGACAAATTCAGTATCTAGAAACCTTTTAGTCTGTTCTTTTGATTTACTTTTTTTTAAACTGCAGCGTGAGCTACAGAGGGGAGAAAAAAGAGGGTAAGGCAGCAGGAACAACATTAGGAACAGATATTCATATAGAGCTTCAGTATTTTTTTTTGTATTTCATTTGCTAAGCAAAATCTCTTCTCCACACTCTTCAAACCACACTGTCAGAAAAGGATGCAGACAACTATGCCCTGAAAAAATTCTGATTAAATTCAGATTTTCAGGAAACAAACAATAAAAAAATAGAAATGTTGAAACTACTCTGTCTCTTAACCTGTTCCCTGTATTTCAGAAGCTGTTGTAGCTGAGGGAGGAACCCCCAGCACCAGCACTGACCACAGGCAGATGCAGCAGTAGATACAGACCATCTTTTGCATTTGTTTCTCTGCTCTCAGAACTCACAAGCACTCTCTGTTTCTGAGCCTCCACCCCAGATTATTCTGTGTGTGCAAACACGTGATTGTGAAAGCAAAGACACTGAGCAAAGGGGGGTGTCACTCCGTGGAGCTCACATTTTCAGAGATATAGATCTGCCCCGTGCAGCACCTGATCCCATCCCTCGCTGCTGTCATTTGCCCAAGGAAATGGACATAACCTTCACTTGAAAGCATTAATAAAGCTTGTTGCAGACAAGACACCCTTCTGGCAGGGGAGCAGCGCTCAGCAGATTGGCAGCTCAGCCCAATGGAGTGGAGCAGGGCAAACTCTCCTGGGCTGGTGCATTGTAACTCATCATTTTTAGTAGGATGGGGAGGGGACAGGGAAGGGCGAGGAACAGGAAAAAAATAAAAATCCAGCTGACCAGTGTTTACTACCTCTCTCTATTCAATGTCCACAGCCATGTACCCCTAGAGGTTTTCCAGATGATCTTATATTTGTCCTGACTCACAAACGTTGGCTTTGACCTTGTGTGAGTTGCTGTGGGCAGCATATGGTAGAGAACAGCTTTAATTGTACTTTCCTCCCCGTGCACTAACTGGCCCACTACTAATAAAAGCAAAATTGAATCGTTCTTTTTAGCACCTGGCTGCTCCAAAATGTACAAACTGCAAACATTTTGCATGGATGTTAGCAGGCCCACTACATTATTTATTGCATAACAGGGAGAGCAGGGTGTGCTGTGTCATCTGAGCATCAGGCAGGATTATTAACATGTTTCACTTTGCTGAGTGACGGCTTCAGGAGCAGCATTTTCTCCCCTAAAAGACACCCAAATACACACAGACAGGATCACACCTGTGTTTACTCATCTCTCCACTGAGTTCCCATCAGCAACCTGTTCATAAAAAGCCTTTTGTGTCTCAAAATTCTGAAGGAAAAAAGTATTTTCTCAAAAAAACCCCAATGTAACCTAGTTTACAAAAAAGCAAGTCAAAGCATTACACATGTCCAAAATATGTCTCTCTCCTGAATTTTTTCCTCCTTTTTAAACAGGCATTGTAGAAATCTACTGTAAAAGATGCAGTAACTCCACCTTGGAGAAGGGCTCGATAAAATCTCAGCCTGTGATGACAGAAACAAATATTTATTCAATAACAACAAATACTCCTACATGGACTGGCCTGTTAAATCAACCATAAAATGCACAGAATGCAACAAATAAAGTGAATATTAATAAATTTATTCCCATATAAACTCATAGTCATAGGTGATATAAAAAAATACAACCAGTATTTTTCTTAAAATTATTTATACTGACACATTACTGGATTGGGATCTATATTGAAATAATATTACAGTACACTTAAAAAATAACCATTTTATTCCTAAACTTCCAGGTGAACTGAAAAAAGTGGAAATCATTCAAGTCTATTTTACTCTTTAAGCACAAAGATGATCTCAAACTTCTGGTATTTAAGTATTACTTTGGTACTATTGTGCTTTCTAAAACCTAAATGAAAAGAAGTGACTGAAGGAGTTTGCTTAATTATTTATTCATTAAAAAGAAATAATAAAATAAAAATACTAAAAAGCACAGTTTACATCTGTGCTGTTATTTCTACCTAAACATTTTTGCAGCTTTATTTTAATGAAAATTAGGGCTTGGGGTTTTTTTAGGGGGAATCTGTAGCATGGCTCTTGCATGAAAGAGAAGATGAAATATTGATAGAAACAAATTTGAAATAGAATTGTATTTTTTTTTCCAAAAGCTCCATATGCCTGAGAATATTTTCTATATATCAACAGGTGAAGGACAAAAAAAACCCCAAAACAGCTACATTTTCTAGTTCAGTGCCAGTGCTTTATTTTCTTTATGAAACAGATTAAGATATTTTCTTTTTGATCTGGTGGAGAGTCTTGAAACATTTTTTTAGATAACATCTCTTACACAGAACAGTAAAACGTTACTCCTGAGCAAGGGATTTGTATTAAACCACTAATTCTCATGTGTCCCTCCAAAAACAGACAGGAATTACAAAACTTGAACCTCTTCTAATAGTAAAAACCCTTGATTTATATTTCACTTTTAATTCATGTGCCAGTCCACAGTGAACTATCTACTGGAGGGCTCAAATACTTTTTTTTAGCTTAATACTAAGTTTTGCTTTGGCTTACAAATTTCAAGGTGTTGGAAAGAACAAAACATTTTTAATAAAAAGTTTAACACACACATTTTCTACGTGTGATTTCTCACTTACTTTGTGAGTAAATAAATCAGATTTTTATACATATTAGCAGGTATCAGGGGATGTGAACATCCAAAATCTAATACTAGGAAATAAATATAAAAATCTCCAACTTGAACAATGAGGTTCCTACGATCAACTACAAGTTTCTCAAGCAAGTAAAAGCAGTAAGATGCCAAAATTAGGGTCTGCACTGTCCTCTCACTGTAGAAAGGTTCATACAGAGATCTGGCACACCCAGAGATGTAACAAGAACTGCAACACAAAAACCAACCCCCAACCTCGAACCTCCTCACGTATATTTAAATCAGTAATTCAGGCCAACTTGCAGAATTCCTCGGAGAGAAAGTACCGAAAGTTACTGAGATGTTTAAAAAAAAAAAAAATAAAACCTTGAGCAACATGATATAGGATGATCATATGATTTGTCATCTATTTACCAACTCCTCAAGCCCATAAAGGTCACCCCTGACCCATAACAGGCACATGCTATCAATTTTCAAGCCATGCCCTCCTACGGTACCAGCACTTCCATCCACGACACGCCTGGAAATACTTAATAAGATCAAAGCCTTTTTTCCTGCTACAAGAACAAAGAGAAATGTTGTAATAGAGTGATCTGTGCTCTAGAAAGAATAAAATCAAAACTCCATGCAAGTTATATTCCCTTTGCTTCAGGGGTATTGTAGAGTTAATTTCACTTAAGTCTTATATATATCTTCACATAAAACTTCAAACAGATTGTTTTAGCCTAGGAGCAGACATGAAAGAAAAATCATTTCATATTTGAGAGACAGCTGGCATTTATACCAAAGGAAATGAAATAGAGACCAAGCGATTTTACTGATTCCCCAACTCTCCTCCAGTGTCTTTTCTGTTATTTAAGAAGCTCATGCACAGTCTCTTTAATGAATATAAAGATCCATAATTTAATTACCATTGAACAAAAATCTTGGCAAAAAAAAGTTTACTAATGAAAGCAAAACTCCTACAGACCCACGGGAGGAGGACCGGCAGGAAAGAAACAAAACAAAACCCACAATAAAAGATCAGTATCAGCATCTCCCCTTTTCCTACTTAATGCTATTTTTATAAGAGCAGAAAGCCAAAACCACAGACAACATAAACACACTGAAAAATACCGCGTTAAATTCACCATCGCATACTAATTTTTACACGCAAAAATCAGAACCGAGTTTAAAAAAAAAAAATCGTTAAGTATCAACGGCGAAACAAAAATACCTCACCCACTCCCAGAAAGTTAAAACAGATTTTTAAAAAGGGGTAAAAAAAAAAAGAAAAAAANCCCCACACGCTCCCGCAGCGCTCCGGGGGCGCGGGGAGCCCGCACATGGGCACGTCCCGAGCGGGAGAATCGTCTGCTTGTTGTTTTAATTAACTCGGAGCACTGGCGGCCGTGCAGGCGCTGCTCGGTGCGGCTGCAGCCTCACGGCCATCTGGCTCTGCCTGAAGTTGTTTCCAACTTTGGCGAACGCTTCCCAAAGCCACGGGGAGCTGCTGGGAGCGAGTCCCGCGGGAGGGCCCGGGCACCCAGCGCTCCCCAGGCCCCCCGGGCAGTGACCCTGACACAGCACCTACACAAGGTGCTTGGCTTTAAAAACATAACTCGTGGAAATACTTTCACGGTATGGAATCGTCCAAAGCCCGTCCTTAAGATGGGGGATACAACACACGAAGGAAACACGAGCCCCAGGCTCCCTTTGTATTGTATAACACATTTTTGTATGACTAAAGCACACATATGTGCCCATACAAGAAAGGGCAGACAAGGGGAGGGGACCCCGACAATTTTGGCACATCACAAAAATGTGAATTATCCAACAGAGCAAACAGACTGCAACTTCAGCACAAAGATCCCCAATATTTGCACACTACCAGTGCCTGGTGGGTCCTTTTGCTTTCTCCACTGAACAGTGGCATTAACTAACATTAACTCTTAATAAGGCGTCCATTTTTTATTTTCTGCAAGTGAACGCAGCTGGTTATTGACTGAGCTTCTGGTAAGGCAGATCCTGATTTCCATCCAGGAAAAAAAAGGTTAAAGCACAGCCACGTTTCTCCACCTCTCACTATGTCGGCTGCCAATTCTGTGAATTCTCCCTGCCTTCCTCCTGACAAAAGCAGGAAAATACTTCAGGATGAGGAAAAAAAAAATGGGTAAAGTTCAATTCAGCCATTTACAGGGGGAAAAAAAGCAAGTTGCAGATTTTTGGTTCATTCTGCCAAGCCCCTTGTGTGTCAGTGAAATCTTCTGAATATAAAAATACACAAGGATGACAAACTGCAGTCAAATAATACGATCAGATAAAAATCTCTGTACAACGTCCATTATCTCANCCTCTAGTGCCTGCAGGAACATCGGATACCCCGAGCCGCCCGGCCGGGGCGATGGCCGAGCCCCGCGGAGGGGACACGCCAAGAACAGCCCCAAACACAAACCGAACAAAAAGCAGCCCGGCCCCACCCCCGCCGAGAGCCGCGGGAGCACAAACTTGGCCGCGCTCCGCCGGCGGCTCC